>JAUUDW010626278.1:0-11472 GCA_032361385.1 Panulirus guttatus
GGGGTTTAATCAGAGTCATCTGCTCCATCCACAAGGGTGAAGCTTCTGCCACCAAGACTGAGCGATTCGCTATCAAACTCAACATATTTTTCACATATAACCCTAGATTAGTATAACGAACTATTATCTATGAATCTTCGTACGTATCAAAGGATTTTCCCCGTTGATTTGAATCTACTATAAATAGTACTGGTTGCAGGTAAGACAGTATATCACCTTCCTGATTCTTAGTAATCGCCTGAACAAAGACAAAAGATTGATTTATGAAAATGTATTGGTACCATTCTTGCTAACAGTCTGGGAGGGAATTTAAAAGACACATACGATCAGTTAGTCCCTTCCTTTTATGTATGAAACATGGTGGATATTGAAATTTCTTTAATTCTATGTAAGACTAAGACACATATCTAATGAATGTAACTTATGGAACTTTTGTGATGATGGCTACGTACTGGTTATGTATATTCAGTTTGGCTGTCGTGTCTGGTAATGATCCAGGAATGTTAAGCAATACGCAGTTATCCTTAAAATCCAACCCCATGTATCCAAAATTATTTGTCCGCCTCCACTGTCAACTCGAGCGTGCGTACTAAAAGATAAGCTCCTTAAAATGGGGAACTGAATTACGTATTTTGCTATAACATCACTACTACCTAATCTGAATCTCACATGAATTACGGCAACATGTTTATTATGTAATCCGTCTCACATTAAATCAGCCTTTCATCGATATGTCTGGCCATGCTTGCAGGACCCACCCATTGTTAATTAAATCTAGCATTTATTTGCCGTGTAAGAAAACTCAGTTCACCCATGTTCTTGATCAGCACGAACGTGGGTAACTCGGGGACCACTGTTCATCCCGAAGCCTAATCAGTATCTCGGCCTTCATCTCAAATATCACAGTACAACGAATCTGGGAGCCAATAAAAATGGACAAGAAAGATTTCTGAAGATTAGATTCTTAATTCGTATCCGGCAGATCGTGGAAAGAGTAAGCAGTGTGGCAAAATTGTCGCAAATCTTTCAACATACTGAGTAACTAATCTCAGCGTCAGAAAACCGATTGACACCGAAACCATCTCATCAGAATGTTTTCCTAATCTTAGTCGCCCTCAGAAAAACAGCCGTGATGAGATTAAAAGTTCTGAACACGAGATTTTTTTTTAATGCCTAATTGCCCTTCTCACCTTTAAGAGGCAGCGTTGGGCCGAAACGAAATAACGGCCTCTCTTGCACGCATCCACTCTGTAACTTTTATCAAGGGGGTCGCTGCCCAGGGGCCTGAGGCCGTCGAAGGGCCCCTGGCTCGAGCACCTTTCTATTTCTATCCACCTTATCCTAGTCGAAATGTACAACGAAAACCCTCGACCTCGCTTCGTTATCGTTCATACACACACTACATGCGTTTCGTTTTGTTTATGGAGGTCGTTGCAATCCTAATTTTAGTGTTTTGTTTATTGCGGTCGTTGCAAACCTGATTTATGATATTTCAAATAACTTCTCAAAAAAGTTAACTAAAAACAAAGAACGTGCCCCCAAATCAAATGGGCTCACCATCTCCGTCAGTGGTACACGTATTTCATCATTAATCATGATTATTCTCTAAATCATAATTATCACGAAAAATGCAATTTTGCAAATAATCTTTAGACAAAGGTTTGACGAGGAGCATCATGATGCGTATGTATGTGGCCGAGCGTCCCGCACCTGCCACACCCAGACAGCCACCCAACTGGCCCTCGCCAGAATAATGGTAATACGAAAACAGTTACGTCTCTTTGTTCACTGCTCACCTGCTGCTTTAATTACAGCTACTCGACCTGCTGTTTCAGCTGCAGTTTTACCTACTGCTGGACCTGCTACTGTAACCACTACTGCACCTACTGATGTACATTTACCACTTCATCTCCTGCTGTATCAACTGCTGCACCTGTTGCTGTGCTCACTACTCAAGAAAAAAAAAATATTACCGTGCCAACAGCTTAAAAATGCAATAATTATGTAAATCAGTGTTTATTAGTAATGTATGTATGACGTGTATAATTCAACCAGCTGACTATAGATAGGTCACTCGATGGATACCCCATGGGAATAGCGTAATGATGGATCGTACGTTATTAACCATATACTTCATCTCTGCATGTGTTTTGGTTTGATAACATGTACTATGCTGTCGACTACTTGTTAGTGCTTAGTGCAGAACGCGCGTAGCTTACTTCTCAAATATGGGAAAAGAAACTATAATGCAACTACTGCTATTAACAGCATCCTAACGTGAAACCAATGGAGTAACGTTATCACCTTCCTTAGAGGTCGAAGGTTTGAGAATGGTTTTATATGGATGGAGAAACACTATGTCTTGCCTCACCTTGCATCTCGTCTCATCTTCACTGACCAAGTTGTGCCTCACCATTGGTGTTGCCTTATCCCGTTCTTGACTCACCTTTCATCTTGACTCAACCTTCATCTTTTCAATCGGCCTTGCCTCATCCTTCGTCGGCTCACCCTTGGCCTTGCCTCACTGTCCGGAATGACCTTGTATCTTGCCTCATCCTTGGACTTACCTTATCCTGGGTCCTGTCGAGAGACTGTGCAGAGCTTCCCGACTACGCTTTCCACATATTGCTACAACCTCCAACTAAACGAGTCTTGTTACAAAGATACTAAAGGTGTGTGTGGTGGGAGACAGACTGCATTCACTCGCGAATACTGTCCCCTTTCAGTTTTGTTCCCTGTAGTCTTACAAGAAGGTTATTCAACAACCCCCCCCCATCAGTCACTTCCTCCTTGGTGGCTGCTAGAGTTAGGAACACAAAGGTTCTGGTCTTTGACTACCTCTTAAAGTTTGCTGCTTTGTCATTGGTTATATATATTTGACCATCAAGGGCTTCTCACACATAAGCTTACAATGCAATACAGACTGATAAAGGCGTCACACTACAGGCACTGGGGTTATCAATGCAACACGTAAAAACTCCTTTGAATATTCTCACTTTTTTAACGAAATTCACCCATGAAACTTTAATCCAGTGAAACAAGACGTTTTCCCATATTTTTCGGTAATATTTTGAAATGACCAGTGACTGGGCTGCAATACGGTTATGTAAACTTATTCAAGCTTAACCATATTATACCTAATGGGGCGAAAAGGACAAAAGTGAGATTTGCTGAACTAGATGAGGGCCACATTGTAGTCTAATGACCTTCGTGGGGTCAACAATCTATTTAAATTAACCATATGATGTCAAGCTCTAGCGAAATAAACCAGATAGAGGTTGCAGTGCGTGAGGTGAAGTATATCAACACGATCCATGGCTTGAAACGAGTGGACTTTACGTGGATTCACCGTTAAAACAGCCACATTAACTTTCTGGACACCGTTCCGTGAGAAAGATGGGATAAGTAATCAACAGGAATAGACAGGACAACACTGGGGTTAACCGGGTAAATTCCCTTGTGGGCAACGTGAGTGTTAGAGCGAGCGTCCTATTGTTTACACCTCAATGACCTCAGCCTTTGTCTCTGTTGATGGTATATAATACTAAACCGTGAGTCCTGCAGTCAGTTGTGGACTCCACAGTTAAATCGCCAGCAGAGCTGTTACCAGATACTGTCGTACTTGCTCAAGGGATCGTGCTGTTGTTCGCCTGTAAACCTCTCCCTGTGCGCGCCGCCACCATTTGCTAAACTGACAACCGTTTAGGGTAAGTCTACAAGTGTTAGCTGAGCATCAAATCGTTCAGGATATTTTCTTAGCTGCCAGAATTTCAGCTTTCATAGTAGTTCCATATTCCTACATCATCATTCTACAAGCTAATCAGTGTATGTTAAGCAGCCGGACTGAATGAAGTCGCCATCCTTCACTGCACAAAACCACACACACACACACACACACACTTATATAGACGGACATACATATATATATATATATATATATACGCACACGAATAAAGTGCGAATGAACGCGCACTTCCATAGAACATACAAACCTCCAACAGACAGGCTCGAATCCCGGACCTTATGCGTGGTAGTCGGGAGCGCTACCGCAAAGCTATGATCGCCCCACATGGACTCCCATGGTGTAGCGACTAGCGTTCCTGACCATGACGCATTCACGGGCCGCCCAGGATCGAAAGCATAGTTCGAACCTGGTTGTGGCAGTCGGTCCAGAGTTATATCAGCTGTTCATCTACCCCTTGGGGTTGGTCGATAAAATGGGTACCTGGCTCAGGCTGTATCGTCAATGGACAGAGACGAATGCCGTCTCATCATGGACCAGTTCTTTTTCATGTTGAAGGCTCCACTCACGGACAAAAGTCTACATCAAGGCCGGGTCTTAATCGAAAAATCGAGAAAAGTATGAAAATGAAAAAGGAAAGGCAAGGAAAAGTATTTACGAATTTTTTAGAAAGTGAAAGACCTGTCTTTTGAAATGAACCAGGTCATGGTTATTGGGAAATACATGAGAAGGTTGAGAGTTCCAAAGCTTCCACGTGTAGGGAAAGAAGCAGGTATCAAAACGGCCCACCCTTGAGTTGCCGATGGCCACACAAAAATCATGTGACACAGCAGCTTGCCAAGTATTGTATGGTCTAGCTTGTGGTGGGGGAACACAAGCAGCCAGCTCTTGTGAGCAAAAACCTAGATAATACCTATATAATACTGTTCATGGAGAAAAGGAGTGAAGCTGATCCATCAACAACCACAGAGATAGATCGGCCAGAGAGAAAGCTAGATATGAAGGAGCAAAGTGAGGGAGGGAAGCCAAGAGAGGGGAGCTTAGAGATGAGACCCCGATGCCACAACCTGTCAAAAGTTTTAGATATGTCAAGGGCAACTACATATGACTCCCCAGAATCTTTCAGGGATGATGACCAGACATTAGTAAGATAGGAAAGAATATCACCAGTGGCTCTTGCCTTACGGAAGCCATACTGGTGATCAGAGAGAAGACTGTGATCTTCGAGGTGTTTAATACTTTCAATACCACCAAACTGAAATGAAAACCCTCCTAACACAATTCCTCCTCAGTAGCTTGGCACTCAGTTCTTTGCAACACCAACTGAGCTATGCTGTAATTAACAATCAAACTGTAAATAGAAATAAAAACGTTACTCCTTCATATTTGAGTAATGCATACTCACAGATCCCCCACCCCAACAAACAAAAAACTAACATATCACACCAAAATGATCCAACAAGTACTAAACAATCACCCCCCAACACAGTCTTAAATGCCACCCCATCATACATACACCCATCAGAAGCCAAACTCCCCAAACAGATATGAGTTAAACTTTCTCATCTAAGATATGGACACTGTCCATGACTACATTACAAACACTGATTGAATGTATCTTAAGACCTTTTTTTGTCTATGATGCAACTACTACAAAAAAGGCACTGAGTAGTCACTGCTCAAATGTCCTACACTCTCCCCACACAGACACACACACACATCACTACACTTTTTGACTTGTGATCCATCCCAGCAGATATGCCAAGCTTCCTGAGTGCTGTAGGACCAGTAGAAGGTAGAAGGCAGGATGGTAAAAGTAAAGGTATGCACTTGTTTATACCATAATTTCATTACAAGGCACCAAAAGGAATAATATATACACCTGGTCTCTGAATCATGGGCTACTTCAACTGCTTCACATGTCCTTGTTTAGCCCATCACCAGCACACTGCCCTCTGTAAACAACACTGCTCCAATCAGATACATGCTTCGCATCCTCTTGAATGTTTGGCTCTGATACCTTAAAGCCACTTTTATATAATCCTTCCATCTCATCCATCTCTCCTTCCTCTTTATTCCCTCTATTTCTAATAAATATATCATTCTTGTCAGTCTCTCTTTACTCATCTTAACTAAATGCGCAAAGCATCTCTGCACACTCTGTTAGCTCTCTCTCTGTCAGAATAAAGCTCAATGCCACACCACACCACAACACTCTCATTCCTTTATATGATCAACATTATACTCTAATTTTCTTTTAAAACCAACTGTCTCCTCAACCTTAGCAAGGTAGCATTAAGAGCACGAGTCATGGCCTCATTTGCACACATCCACTCTATAACAACCTTAGCAAGGTAGCATCAGGAGCACATGAGTAATGGCCCCATTTGCACACATCCTCTCTCTAACTGTCATGTAAAATGTATCAAAGCCTGAGCCCAACATCAACAGCCAAAACCCACAGATTACTGAGTGATTTGCCTTGACTACTTCTGATGTTCTGGTTCAGCCAAGTGACAGCACTTTGTCCCCTCACATACCCTTCCATATAAAAGATATATAAGTAGTAATAATTACAATATTGAATACTAGAAATACCATTACCTCCCTATTGTCTGAACCATCATAAAATGATGTGTGAATAGAATCAGACTTTGCATCAATCCAGTAGATTCGACGTAAGGCATAGTCAAGTGTTAGTCCATTTGGCCAGCCACCACCACTGACCTCACTAACCATAATCACTATGCGTCTGCCTTCTCCAGACATACTGCACGATTCTATCCGAGCCTTTCCTTTCTGAAAGCAAAAAAATCATCAATCAAGCTATATACTTACATCCCAACAAAATACTATAGAATTATGTGTACTCTTCTGTGTTTTAGGTTGTCCTTCATATTTAATGAACCAACCAAAAAGTCAAGTCTGCATTTCTGAAAATCATGTTTTTAAGCTACAGTCATCACATACCCTTCAGGTGTATAGTTCTATAAAAGTAACCACAGCCATGTAGTTGACGTCAACAAGATAGGCAAACACATGATAAAAAATGTCACAGTCGTGCATAACCATGCAAAATGCATGATTATGCAACCTCATGGGTAGTATGGCAATACTACTTATAACAATGCCACAATCATCTGCAATTCTACCTTTGTGCAATATCCATTACATCAAGCAGCTGCATTCCCACCACAGCCATTCAAGCCATCAGTCTTGAACCCTTAAAGGTCAATGGAAGGTTAGCAAAACTCTTTGCAGGAAGGCTGGCAAGATGTATTACAGGCACATTAAGGGCAAGTGCGAATTCTAGTTCATAAACTCAAAGGCAACTTTCTAAGCAATTCTCTCACTTGTCCTTCACCCATGCAGACATACCAAAGCAAATTAAAGGGAAGGCCAGCTCTACTAAACAGGAGACAGCTCTAAGGTAGATGATAACATAAAAAATATCTCTAAATACTTTTTTCCTTAAAAATGATCATCAGGAGAATCTTCACTTGTCTAAATATCAGGAAAGTGCATACATTCACAGGTTAGCAGCTTCATACGAGAACAGCCAAATAGTTTTGCCAGACATATATGAAAAAACATAATCATGGAATTACTTTCCTAATTTATATGGCCTACAGTAAATCTTTGGTTGGCTGACCTTAAAACTTCTATGAATTCACTAAAACACCATTATCCTTCATGAGACACTTACACAGCAAGCCAAAACAAGGCTTACGAAAAAAAAAAATCATACAAATGGTAAAAAGCAATCCAACACCCTTCATATCAGAGTTACTCCTACTCATGCATAAAATCAAACACATATAGTTATGTAAAGACAGGCTAATGTGACCTTTCTTCATCCATAACCAATTAGTTTAATACAGATTTTTTTAGAGGACCAGACATGAAATATCCGAGAGGATCGTCTCGTGAATTCTTTCTATTTCTCTAACCACTTTCAATACCACATTTGATGGAGTCACCTATGTTTAACTGGAGAAATATTTTGGTTTTTATGAAAATGCTAAAAGTGAGTTCCACCTAAAACTGGTTGATTTCATTACACTCGCAAACAGATGTGGAATGATACCTTCAATAAGAAATTTGATAGTGAATAGAAAGGATTACAAAAAGCCAAAGATCATGAGGTCCTTTTGAGGCTGTTTGTGATAGAGATTAGTGCAATAAGAGTAAGAAAACAAATACATGTAATAAGAAATACCTATAAACATTATATGTAATTATGGTGGTGCAAATACTGTTAGCCATGGACTTGAAGTATTCTTCAAGTTTATTCTTAAAAGTATTTGTGGTACTACTTGCAACTAATCTAATCCATAATTCATTCCATATGTTATCCCTTAAATGCCATGTGACCTGCAGGATGTCAAGACATGATTAGGGCAAAGAAATAAAGGCTTTAAATTTTCTGCTTTCCATCATAAGATGTGAGAAATACATGTACATGTAAAGATTAAGGACAAGTAAGTAAGCTAACATACATTATATGGCCATGTTATAGCAATGAAATTATCATGAAGATACCCTGAAAGAAAAAGTGGAAGGGTTGTGGAGGAAGGGTTCAAATCTATATATACCTACAATGAGATTTTGTCATGACAGCAAGGCTTGTGTGTAGCACTCACCACTCTGTAATTATACTCTCATTTATACTTTTAATGATTGTGGTGTCTGAATGTGTGTGGATGTAACCAAGATGAGATGAGAGAAGAGATAGGCAGTATTTCTGAGGAAAGAAACCTGGATGTTCTGGCTCTGAGTGAAACAAAGCTCAAAGGTAAAGGGGAAGAATGGTTCGGAAATATCTTAGGAGTAAAGTCAAGGGGTTGGTGAGAGGACAAGAGCTAAGGAAGGAGTAACACTACTACTGAAGCAAGAGTTGTTGGAGCATGTGATAAAGAGTGGGGAAGTAAATTCTAGATGGATGTGGCTAAAACTGAAAGTAGATGGCGAGAGTTGGGTGATTATTGGTGCTTATGCACTAGCCACAAGAAGAAAGATCACAAGGGGCAAGTGTTTTAGGAGCAGCTGAGTGACTGTGTCAGCAGTTTTATTGCACCTGACTGGGTATTAGTGAAAGGTGTGTTGGTTCACTTTCCCTCTTCTATAGGTATCACTATGGTTTTTGCTCCCACAAGCTAGTTTCTTGTGTGCCCACACTACTAGCTAAACCATGCAATACTCAGCAAGCTGCTGCATCACACGATTATTGTGTGGCCATCAGCAACTCAAAAGTGGGCCATTTTGATACCTGCCTCTTTCCCTACAGGGCGAAGCTCTGGAACTCTCTACCTTCTCATGTATTTCCCAATAACTATGACCTTCCACATTTCAAAAGACAGGTTTTCCACTTTCTTAAAAAAATCATAAATACTTGCCCATGTCTTTTCCATTTCATAATTCTCCCTATATTTCAATTACGACTCGGCCTCGATTTGGACTTTGTCCGTGACTGGAACCTTCAATATAAAAAAAGATAATGATAAGGTGGCAGCTGAGGGTATAATTGATTCGCATAGGGTATTCAGTGTTATCAATGGAAATAGTAAGAGCTTGAGGAGTTGTCCTGAAAAAAGACTGGTGATTGGGAATACCTAATCTAAAAAGAGAGATATACACAAGTATATGTATGTGAGTAGGAAACACGGTCAACATGCATTATTAGATTAAGTATTAATCGATAGGCATGTAAAAGAGAGAATTTTGGATGTAAATGTGCTGATAGGGGCAGCTGGAGGGATGTCTGATCACTATTTTGTGGCAGTGATGATGGTGAAGATATGTAGAGGTTTTCGACAAAGTGGAAACAATGTCAGGGAGAAGAGAGTGATGAGAGTAAGAGAGCTTGGAAATGAGACTTGTGTGAAGAAATTCCAACAGAGACTGAGTGTAAACCGGCAACAGGTTAGAGCACATGAAATGAGGGGAGTGGATGACATATGGGAGTATTCAGGGAAGCTGTGATGGCATGTGCAAGAGATGCATGTGGCATGTGAAAGCTGGGAGGTGGGCAGATTAAAAAGGGTAGTGAGTGGCAGGATGAAAAATAAAGTTGCTATCAAAAGAGAAACGAGAGGCATTTGGGTGGCATTTACAGCGATATATTGCAAATGATTGGGAGACATATTAGAGAAAGTAGCAAGAGGTCAAGAGGAAGGTGCAGGGGTTGAAAAAGGGGGAAAATGAGAGTTGGGGTGAGAGGGTATCTTTAAGATTTGGGGAGAATAAAAAGTTGTTTAGGAAGGATATAAATAATGTGCAAAAGACAAGAGAACAAATGGGAACATCAGTGAATGAGGCAAAAGGGAAGATAACAGGTAGTGATGAAGTGAGTATTTTAAAGGATTGTTGAATGTGTATGACGATAGAGTGGCAAATGTAAGGTGTTTTTGTGAGAGTGGTATGCAAAGTAAGAGAGTCAGGGAGAGTGGCTTGGTGAAGAGAGAAGAGGTGCTGAAAGCCTTGCATAAGGTGAAATGTGAAAAGGCAGCTGGAGTGGATGGTATTGCACTTGAATTCATCAAGAAAAGGGGTAACTATGTTGATGATTGGTTGGTAAGGATATTTGATATATGTATGAATCATGGTGAAGTGCCTGAGGATTGGCGGAATGCCTGTATAGTGCCACCGTATAAAGGCAAAGGGGATAAAGAAAAGTGTTCAAACTACAGAAGTATATGTTTGTTCAGTATACCTGGTGAGTTGTAGGGGAGAATATTGATTGGAAGGCTGAAGGCATGTACAGAGCATCAGACTGGGGAGGAGCAGTGTGGTTTCAGAAGTGGTAGAGGATGTGTGGTTCAGAGATGTTTGTTTTAAAGAATGTGTAAGAGAAATACTTAGAAAAACAGATGGATCTGCATGTGGCATCTATGGATCTGGAGACGGCATATGTTAGGGTTGATTGAGATGCCTTGTGAAAGGTCTTACGAATATAAAGTGTGGGAGGAAAGCTGCCAGAAGCAATGAGTTTTTATCAAGAGTGTAAGGCATGGGTACGAGTAGGTAGGGGGGAGAGTGAATGGTTCTAAGTGAAGGCTAGGCTGCAACAGACGTGTGTGATGTCACTATAGCCATTCAATTTTTTCAAAGATGGGGCAGTGAGGGAGGAAAATGTGAGAGTCTTTGTAGGGAATGAGGAGGCCTGGGAAGTGAGCTAGTTGTTGCTTGCCAGTGATTCAGCATTGGTGGCAGATTTGAGTGGGAAGTTGCAAAGTTGGTGAATGAGTTTGGAAGAGTGTGTGGAAGGAGAAAGCTGAGAGTACAAGTGAATAAAAGCAGGGGTATTAAGTTTGGCAGGGTTGAGAAATAGGTTAGTTGGGGTGTGAGTTTGAATAGAGATAAATTGGAGGAAGTGAAGCATTTTAGTTACATGGGAGTGTATATGGCAGCGAATGGAACCATGGAAGCGGAGGTGAGTCAAAGGGTGAGTGTGGGGGGTGAAGGTTATAAAGAATGAATGGAAAGAAAATTTGTAATCTGGGAGGGCAAAAATGGGTATGATGAAAGAATAGTAGTTCCAACAATATCATATGGATGCGAGATCTAGGTTATAGATGGGGCTGCACTGAGGAAGGTTGATATGTTGGAAATGAAATGTTTGAGGACAATGTGTAGTGTGAGTGGCTTCACTGAGTAAGTCATGAAATGTTAAGAGAGAGATTTGTTAATAAAACGAATGTGGTTAAGAGAACTGAAGAGGGTGTGCTGAA
>JAUUDW010626289.1:403-11472 GCA_032361385.1 Panulirus guttatus
TGGTCCTACTGGGAAATTTTGCTTAGCTCCATTTATACGTGGATTCTGACAAGAATGTATTAGTCGTAAGGTGCCTGCTGTATGTATGCTTAGGAGCTTTCCTGAAACAGTGATATAAGATACGTAAGATCTGTCAATGAAAATCATTGTTTGTTTAACAAGAGAGATAAAGCTTTCTCAGTGTAACAATATTTAAGATTTTTTTCATGAAGGATGAATTTGTAAGTTTGTTGTATAGCAGTGCCATTAATCTAAATTAGAAATATCATTTAATATATTTCCCAGTTATCATATACTGTATGTAGATTACTGTTGGAGTCTAACCAAGATAATTTTCATTTCATTGTATAATATAAAAGATATTAGGGAGGTCTATAAAGATCAGAGAAAATGCATAGTTAATTAGTGTAAGACTAGATATTTTAAGAAACCAAGAGAACTTATGAATAGGTCACCTGCTTCCCTTAGCAGCTGACATTTACCTTGTTTTCTCAATTTTATATTAGATATTCTGTTGTTATGGTGACTTGCTTTTTGTTGTGTGTGTTCGTAGAAAGACTATTCAAGATATTCTCATTAGATAGTTCATGAATGTTTTTTGGTATGTTGATCAGTTAGTTTCTGTTCTTTTATTTACAAGAACAGTATGTGGAACATGAAGTGGGGCAGTTCGTTGGACAAAGGTATATTCTTGTCGTATGAACAGCCTTAGGATTTTCATGTTGATGATAAACAAAATCAGATCAGTTAAGTAACTTTAATGTAAAATTTTTTCAGTGGTCTGTGATAATATTTCTTAGTAATGGTAATTTTAATGCATTATATTTATTTTCTCTTAGGTATTAGAAAAATTAGTGGATGATGTTTCTTGTGCATCAGACTCAAGCAAATGCTGTATGTAGATATCTCTCAAGAAGTGGAATACGATGGGTGACTACCACATCAAGAGGTTCACAGCTATTAGCGTCCCAACCAGATAAAGGTAGGATATTGAAAGGTCTTCATGAATTACACTCTAAAACTGGTCTGTGATTTTGAGTGTCATTCAGCTCTTTCCCTGGTCTGCTTGAATGATATTTTATATTTTTATTGATGTATTCTTTACTTGTATATCTTTGTTTACAGAAAATTTACAGATTATATATATGTTTTTCTGTTTCTCTGTCTATCTCCTTCATGCTGCCTTTTCCATTTTTCTTATTTGTTTACAGTAAGATGGTTTGTGCTCAGTTGGTTTCAGATTTTTTGACACAGCCATTTTCAAAACCTAAAGTTTAAAAGACCCAGCAGCAATGCTTCAAGCATATATATGATGGGTAGGTTATAAATGACTTGGTTACCATGGAGGATGCTTTCTTAGCAGTTTTACACAAGAAGAGAATTGAAAATGGAAGAAGAAAGATTGTGGAAGGAAATTGAAATAAGTTTGAGGGTTGACAGATCGAGATACTTGAAGGATAATCTGGGAAATAAAATTTTTTCATATGTATTAAAGTCTTTATTGATGAGTAAATACATTACAGGAGTTAATAAGAATCATAGCACCAGTACTTTACAGTATAAGAAAACTTTAGATATAATTCTTTGTTTAACCAATGAATTAATGCTTTTTTGGAAGGCAGCTTATAATTTTGTTCAATTATGTTTGAAAAAAGACCAAGGATATCATTTTGTCTCCTCTTAGATTTAAGCATATAATCTTGTATTCAGCTAATCTGGTAAGTTTCTTTCTTTTTCTAAAAGTGATGATTTTTATTTTTAGATGATGTCAGGAAGACAGCCCAAGCTTCTTCAGAGAACCTTAAGCAGAAATTAAGAATTCAGTTTTCCAAAGCAAAGCTTGGACTTTTCACGCAGACACCGCCACATCAGGACAATCTCTTTACCAACAATGCATTTCTCACGTCTTATCTTAAACGAGTTTTGCCTCAAGAAGTGAGTTACAACCATTTGGTAAATTTCTGTAAATACTTTGAGGTAATCTTATTGATTTTTTAAGCAATATCAAGAATTCATATCCAGCCAGCTTTAAGAAACTTTTGTAGAAGTTGCAGTTCTAGTTAGCCCAAAAGAAGCTTGGATTCTTCATCAAGCTGCTACAACATAAGGACATTCATTTTCACAAGAAAACATTTCATACATTCTGTAATGGATTTTGTCTCCAGAGATGATATTTTATTCCATTATGACAAAATTTTAGAAATAGTCAAAATCCCAAGTGGTATGCGTGAATAAGCAAATAGCATTAGTTTTTTGATAATGTTGTGATAAATTGCCTATTGTGATTACTGCCATAGGAATCTAATACTGTAATGATATCTAGCTTAATTAAAGAACAAAAAATGACCTTCCCATTGCTTCGCTACATCACTTCACAGGTTAGTAAGCAATGCTGTGAGAATCGTTATTTTTCAAGTTTGAAAAGAAAAGAAAAAAGTGCCCTAGAAAAGAAAGATATTGTGTCTCCTTTGATTTTCTAGAAAGTTAGATTTGTTTAAAGTCTCATAGTTGCTGAAGATAGGATCCACAATCTATATTTTGGATTCTAAGTTATGGTATAATGAATGCATTTGATGTGTAATATAGTGTGGAAGCAGAAGGTTGTGCCTGAGGATTGGGTGAAAGTTATCATTGCTCCTTTATTCAAAGGAAATGGTGCTGAGGATGTATGTAGCAGTTACAGAGGAATAAGTCTAAAGTATACCAGGAAAAGTGTATATATTTTTGAGACTAGCTAGATCTTGTGATATGGCAAGCACTGTAACATACCATTATAGTGTGACTATTTCACTTGGCAGCTAAGCAATGAATCATGAAGTATGAACTAAGCATGCATTTGTAGATGTGTACTGAACATGTAGGGAGACATCTCTAGAGTTAGGAGATCCAGAAACTGAGTTAGATTGAAGATCTGCTGCAGCAGCTTTTGCAAAATATAAGGGAACAAAACCTTCACAGTGTATAATTTCTTTTTAGCTATACTTCATACCATGCAAAATTTATCATCAGAAAGAAAAGACATTCCCTATATATACAGGGATTTTCAGCATACAAAAACTGTGATTCCTGTGTTTTATTTATCATATATTGAAGGTATGCTGAATTTTACTTTTCAATGCAGGTTAGTTCATATTATATTTGCATGTTTCATTTTCAATGTTTAGGGTTTTTACTGTTTTGCATGGAGCTTTGTCCACCTGTTCCTTGTCATGTATATGAGAATAAAGTTGGCTGGTGTAAATGGCTATAGGGAAATAAATTGGTTATGTACAAAGCTTCATACACATATCATAGATGCTGTAGTTGTGAAAGGTTTAGAAGTATTGTACTTTTAAAGATTTTGTATGGTACTTCCACCTAAAAGTTTATGTTACATTAATAAGATTGATATATGTAATGCCTTCTTTTATTGCAGTCACAAGCATTGAGAAGTAATATAGAATTTTGTTTCTTTTCAAGGTCTGTGCTGAAATCTGGAGTGACTTATGCCGCTTTGGCCAAAGGGCAGTTACAGATATATATTTCTTAGGAAGAGAATGTGAACTCAATCAGCCATATGTTCGAACGTTTGATGCTTGGGGTAACAGAACAGATGAGCTAGGTATGGATATTTTCTTAATACACTGATACAAAATTTATAAGGACCAAGGTAATATAGTAGAATGTGAAAAATACAATGTAGCATCAGTAATTTACTTCAACCTGGGAAAATTTTGGTGAAATGTATTAATTTTTCTGTGAAATGAAAAGAAAATAGAATTCCTCTAATATCTATTTCTTGTTTTTATTTCATTATTGCTGTGGCATTAGACAGTATCTTTTTCTCATGTGTTTCTGTTGCATAGTGTGTAAAATTAAAGAAGATCCAAGCACTTGGAGTAAAAACGATTGTAAAATTTGAGTTAATAGGGTTGTACTTTGAATCCGTGGTAAGATGTTAAGGCTGTATTTTTTACAGTTACTTGTCAAGCTTGGAAGGACCTCAAAAAAGTGTCTGCAGAAGAGGGTTTGATTGCCACAGCCTATGAAGGAAAGTATGGAGAGTATGATCGTCTTTACCAGATGATCAAGCTGTTTATCTTTTCACCTGTGTCAGGCCTCTATTCCTGTCCCTTGGCAATGACAGATGGTGCTGCTAAAACAGCAAGGGCAAGTTTCAGGACCTCTAGGTTGCAGTATACTGTGTTGGGTTGAAGTTTTATATATTTCCATTATATAAGATGAATTTATCATGTTACTGTTCTTATTCCTTAGACACTAATTATACATGTGGAAGGTAAGTGCTAAGGAAAGATTTCACCTGTCTTGGGCTATTCCAGGAATCCTTCTTCCCATCTTTGACTCAGACCAAGAAGTAGATGGCACAGATTACAAAACATTTTAACAGAAAAAATTATTATGAATAATCTCCTGTGGATTCATCAGTTGGGTAATATAGCTGTAATTAAGCTTTTAGAATAGGGATTGGTAGTGATTTTGTAATGTATGCAGTGATATTGTGCCAAATCCTTGTTTATCTTGACTCATTGCATTGGTAATGTAATTGTTTCTGAAAAATGATACATTAACATCATTTGCATTATTTTTTGAAATTTTTTTTTGCAGTATTCATTGCACATATTTTCAAGAAATTCTATATTTAGTTTTTAGAAGATCATAGCTCTAAGTGCATGGATAAAGGAGGGGTAAAAGGTTTGATTTTTTCACCTAAATGAATCTGTTTATCGATTGCAGATCAATATGTAGTCTCTTGATATTGCTAGTAATGTAATATTTACTTTTGAGTTTGATGAATTTGATGAATATTTTTTTGGGTTACTTTCCATTGGGAGCAGAAGAATTTTAAGCATATTTTATTCCCAAGAAGCATACTTCTTGCTATGGAAATCTAGGCCATTTTCTTTAAACATTGCCCTTTTGACAAACCTCTCTCACCCTTTTAATTATTTGTTCAATTATTTTTTCCTTTTTGCATTTAGAAGGAATACTGCATTGCATATCAAAAAAATTTTGGGATGGTAATGGTATAAAAATTGTTTATCTTCACATTCCACAGATACTGAACTCACCTCACATGCAGAAAGCTTATAAGCACCTTACATCACGTGATCCGCAGCTGTTTTGGACATCAGGACAGTGGATGACTGAGAAACGGGGTATATTTTTAATATGTATGCCTTTCTTACTCATTCAAGTTCCTAGATATATCTATCTATATCTCTGATGCCCGTTCCAATTGGAACTCCCTCAAAGGGGTGGCCATGGCAATACACTAGTATGTATGAAATGAATGATTAGTGGCAAACTGTAATGAGTTTGAGAGAACACAATATCTATATAATTGAATTCTTGTTGAAAAGCATTTACGTACTAGTTAGAATGTTACCTTCAAATACTCGTAACTTAGGTTTGACTTTACAGTAGCCGTTTCAAGTAAGTATTTTTCATGCATAGCTCACAAAGAAGTACTATTGTCTGGGATTGGTTAACTCTAGTAGCTGTTTCAAGTATATTTTTCATGCTTACAAAGAATTCCCATTGTCTGGGATTGGGTAACTCTGTCAGGAGATTATCAAACTCAGTCATGAAGAGAATGAAAGATTTTTAGGTTTAGCCTCTGAATATAGATTTTCCAATTTGCCTTCATATTATTTTATGCAAGTTGTTTTGTAGAAGGTTCTGTGTAATTTCTTTTTTATGGCAATAATGGTTCTGTTGAAAAAGTACGGTGTTTAGTGATTATGGCTTACATTTTCATACAGGTGGATCAGATGTGAGTGGATCAACAGAAACTGTAGCATTGGAGCAACCAGATGGCACGCATCAGTTGTTTGGTTACAAGTGGTTCAGCTCAGCCACAGACTCTGACATGACCCTAACCTTGGCGAACATAATCTCTGAAAGTCAGCCTGAACCAGTACGATTTATATGACTTGCTGATGGTGAAGTGTATGCTATTTCCATTATATTTACACTAAATATTTGCAGTGACACATTGAAGGTATACAATGATTGATTTACATTTCTTGAGTGATGACCATTTTTCATTACCTTTCAGAAACCTCGGGGACTGACAATGTTTTATATGGAAACAAGGAAAGAAGATGGCAGGCTGAATGGGATAGAAATTACCAAGCTGAAAAACAAGCTGGGTTAGTTTAATTCTGTTCCCAAATACAGCAAACCCTTGGAGGTGGCTAATATGGAGAACTGTGTAATATTTTGTGATATCTTTTTAAGACACTTCACATACACTGGTATGCTGTAATGTAAGAAACATTATCTCTTGTAAAGGTGAATAGATTAAAAATGCCTCACAAAATCAAACAGTTATATGGGTTAGTTAAACAGCACAATAGTATTTTGTGTTTGATAATATGTAAATAATCTTACAAAAGTACTGTCATATATTTCTTGGCAAGAGTATCTAGTCATGAGATATCAACGTTGACACTTTTGTCTTCATTAAATCTTACATCAGTGAGGTATTAATTGCAATACCAAGAGATGATATTAATTTTTCTCAAATAATTCCCTTTTGTTTTAGGTACTCGTCAGCTACCAACTGCAGAACTTTTACTTGATGGTGCAATTGCCCATCAGGTGTCACCAGAGGGTCGTGGTATTCCATTTATTGCCAGCATGCTTACCATCACCAGGATGCACAATTCTATATCGTCCTGTGCTATTATGAGGAGGTCAGTTGGTATTTTTATAAGTGTTTGAAAGGTAGTCATATTTCTTTATACTGTTGAATATATAGGGTAAAACTCTAATTATAAGAATGCATTTCTAAGTAGTTTATTCACAGCATCTTATTGATCAGTGCTAAACATTGTTTCTTATCTAGTGTGAAGAGCCTTGATATATATGTAGTTGTAGGATGTCACAGAAATATCTTATGGATTTGAAAGAAAGACATATCAGTAGACTCTTAACACTTAGTAGAACTGATTTAGAGGGAAATTGATGAAATATAATGACATTAATAATCCTCTGATAACAAATAATTATCAGTGGGGAGGCCTATGAAGGTTATGGAAAGTATTTGTAAAAAGTAAGTGAAACACAAGTATAAATCAACAATACATGGAAACCTCACCTAGTTTCTCCTAGCAGTTGAATTATATCATATTACTGGTGTTTTGTTTAGTATATTTGTTAGCTTCCACACAAACCTAGCTCAGTTAACCCGATCACTGCCACCATGTGGGAGGAGAAAAAAAGACAAAATCATTGGTGCATTTGACATATAACTATCTATCAATCTATATCTCTGATGCCTTATCCTACCTGGAACTCCCTTAAGGGGGTGGCCATGGCAATAGAGTCTCCATAACTAGGAAACTCCAGTGCTACTTCTTAACCTTCGTTGCCTCACCCTTAACAGGCCACTGGCAGAAGGCAACTCTAGCACAGTGTTTGCAGAGGCTTCTACCAAATGTTCTTACTGACTACTTCTACTTAATGCTCCTGGCTAAATGTTCCTACCAATTACTTCTGTCTATTGCTCCTACCATTTTGCCAAAAGACACGGTTAGCACACAGTACTCCCTGCAAGAAAATCTGGAGTTGCAAAGAATGAGCTTTATGAACTAAGTGTTGTCAAGTGTCGTGTATGACAAGGAGAGATTGTGTGTTTGTGGACAGCATGCAGACATTAAAAATTAAGGTAAATCTGACCCTTAGGTGAAACTGAATGAGCTATTCATAGGTTTTGCTGATATCTGTAAGTGTCTTGCCTATTTGTGCATAATGTAACTTCCCATATTCCTGCTCTCTCCATATATTATTGTAAAAAAATGATCCAAATCATGCTCTTCTGGTCTAAATCACTTCTTAGTGTTCAGAGTATAGTGCATTGATATTCTTTTCCTCTACTTTCCAAACATTGCTTCTTTAGTACTTTTAACCCTTTGGCTGCATAATGAATTTCCAATTGCATTTCTGAAAAGTGTCAAGTGGTTAGCAATGTCTTTAACTATGTAATCCTTAAATTGCCTAGACAGTGGTGAAAGCAAGGTTTAAAGAGAAAAGAAAAATGAATCATTGTATGGGTGGCAGCAGTTGGCTGAATGAGTCATTATTTATGCCACTACATGAGGGCAGCATTTACAGGACCCTGGAACTATTTCCTGGATGGGGGAGGGTTGGCTAACTGCATGGGGTGTGTAAACTGTTTTCTGACTGCTTTGAGCTATAGTCATATTGTAAGGCCATAAGTCATGACCAAAGGTTTAAAGAAAATATTTGCTGATGTCTTTATTTAATGTGCCTTTTAATGCATGGGATGTCATTTTTTTCACCTATATGTGTACTGTAATGGTCTTGCTTTAATCACATGTTCATATATATCGCATTTTTTCATACCCTTACATTTGTTAAGCTACAAAGTAACTCATTAGGATCATCCAGCTGGCCAGAGACTATAGTCAGCGCCGTTCAGCATTTGGACAAGTGATTGAGTCGCATGTCTTGCATCAGTTGACAGCTTCAAGGATGGAAGTTGCAACAAGGGGATGTGAAGCTCTCACCTTCCATATGGCCCGGTTAGTATGGATTGTTTGAAAGTTTTTGACTGTTTTGTACATTTTTTTCCAAATATATTGGAGCCATTCAAACATAAATTTCAGATTTCCTGCTGTTTGCTATTTATAGAAATTATTCTTAGCTAATACCTAATACAGGCATGTAGTTCATCTTTTATCATTTTACATTATCTTTTTATGTAATCCAACTTGTATCACTCAGATTTATGTGTTTACAGAAATAGCTTTCAAGAATTCTTGATGTGAAAACATTATTCTATATATTAGTTTCAATATGACGTGGTTAAGACTTCAATGCTTTTTGATAATAGTGATTTATATTTGCATTATGCATGTTTACCTAAAATTAATTAAAGATATTAGTTGTATGTAGAAGATATTGGGTGAGCAGAAAAGTTGTAGGAATGAATTATTATTTTCAAGGAGAAATGTGCAAATTACAACAGAAGGAAGTTAGAAATAAAGACAAGTGTGGAGGAACATAAAAGAAATAGAATATGATATAATGAATTTAATGAACCCTTTTCCAAAGTGGAGGAAAGGGATTTTGTTGTAAAGCTGGTTTCTCAGCTATAAACATCAATTGTAAAAGCAAGTTTGATAATTCAATAGGATGCTTTATCTCTTCATTAAAGACTTCTTGGTCGAGAGGAGGCAGGTGTAGCTACTGAGCAGGAGTCATTGATCCTTCGTATTTTAATGCCTGTTATGAAATTTTTCACTGCTAAGAAGGCCATGGAGATAACATCAGAAGGCTTAGAATGTTTTGGAGGGCAGGGCTACATTGAAGATACTGGGCTACCCTCAAATTTACGTGATGCACAGGTAAGTTTGTTATTTTATTTAGGCATTTTTTAATTAATAGGTTGTAGGTTCTGTAAAGAAAAGTAATCATATTAAGATAATATGGACTTTAGAGGGGATGAAGAACCTATAGATTATGTCTTATGAGTAAATTTCCATACTATGAATTGTTTACTGTTTCACATAAATTTCTGCTTTATGTGATTAGAATGAAATAGTCTCTATATTTAGTATAGTTGATATTTCTTCTCCAGGTATTGCCAATTTGGGAAGGAACAAGTAACATTATGTCCTTAGATTTCCTTCGAGCTGTGACAAAAACTAAAGGAGAATCAATAACAGCTTTGTATGAAGATGTGAAAGGTATGGGCATGGTGTAACCTTGCTGTTTGTAAAACGTTGTATATGCTAATGTTTGAACTTTGCCTATTGTTAAGAGATGTCTTAAGTTAAAATCCTCAGAGAAAAATGAGATCATAAATGCAATTTGAATGAGAGAAGGTACAAAAGTTGAGGTAAGTGATCGACAGAGAAACAGAATGTACGTTAAACTGCATGGTAAGAATGGGTATATTGGTATTTGTGTAAACACTTAGGATCTGGTTATAGATAGAGTTGCAAAACATCCAGATAATACTTTCTTTGAAAATGGATGCTTAAAGCTTGAAATATGTGGGAAAGTAAGAAAAAGAGAGGAGATATAAAATCTGTAGCTGATAATCTTGTTCAGTAGTTTGAAATAATTCTCTCTGATTGTTTCATAATTAATCACAGCTCGTGTAGAGAACATACGGTCCAGCACAATTGCTGATAGCATGGAAGATTCCTGCTGGAGAGTGACTGAGGCAATGGATGAATTGACAAGCTTCATGCAGAAGCATCCCTATCTAATCCAGCCAGCTGCCCGTGACATTGCTTCGTCTGTTGCTCACATTTTTATTGGTAAGACTTGCTGTTGATGTACCAATCTAAACTTTTCATATAATTGTGATATCAGAAAAAAATGTGGAGTATGGTAATTTACAAAGCTCAGAGAATGGATTTGTGAAGGTTAGGCCTATGTGATGCCACAGTGGTTGTTT
Organism: Panulirus guttatus; assembly: GCA_032361385.1. NCBI lineage: Eukaryota > Metazoa > Arthropoda > Malacostraca > Decapoda > Palinuridae > Panulirus > Panulirus guttatus. Next base: position 10,839 of record JAUUDW010626289.1, read on the forward strand.
AGTTTGTTTATGGACTGGGTAGTGAGGGAGGTAAATACATGGGTCTTAGAACAAAGGCCAGTTTACAGTATTCAGGGGATAGGGAAACATGAGGTGAAGCTGCTGTTTTCAGATGATGCAGCTGTGGTGGCAAACCCAAGAAAAAAAATCCAGAAGCTGGTGGTGATTAGGAGAGAGTGTGAAAGAAGGCTGAGAATATTTATGAACAAGAGTACTGTAATGAGGTGCAGCAGGGCAATAAGCTAGGATGATTTGAGTGTAAGTTTTAATAGGGAACCTTAGGGGCTGAAATAAGTTTGTTTGGTGGAAGAGAGTGCTAAGATCCTTGGTACAATAAGGAATGTGTGGAAGAAAAGGACAGATTGATATGTCTGAAGGTAAATTAATCACAACAGTTTTGGATGGGTGTAAATTTTAGGCCTTGAATGCAAAAGAAAGGAAGAGTATGGACATGTTGGAAATAAAATGCCTAAAGACAGTATGTGTTGTGATGAAGATTGATTATGGAAAAAATGACTGTGTAAAAGAGAGCTGTATCAAGGAGTGAGCTTTGATTGAGAGAGCTCACCAGTGTTTTTTTTTTTTTGAAGGCTCCAGTCACGGACAAAAGTCCACATCAAGGATGGGCCCTAAT
>JAUUDW010626300.1:0-11472 GCA_032361385.1 Panulirus guttatus
GAGCACGGACTACCAAGGAAAAAGTGCCCTTGAGCACGGACTATCAAGGAAAAAGTGCCCTTGAACACGGACTACCAAGCAACAAATGCCCTTGAACACGGACTACCAAGCAACAAATGCCCTTGAGCACGGACTACCAAGGAACAAGTGCCCTTGAACACGGACTACCAAGCAACAAGTGCCCTTGAGCACGGACTACCTAGCAACAAGTGCCCTTGAGCACGGACTACCAAGGAACAAGTGCCCTTGAGCACGGACTACCAAGGAACAAGTGCCCTTGAGTACGGACTACCAAGCAACAAGTGCCCTTGAGCACGGACTACCAAGGAACAAGTGCCCTTGAGCACGGACTACCTAGGAACAAGTGCCTTTGAGTAAGGACTACCAAGGAACAAGTGCCCTTGAGCACGGACTACCAAGGAACAAGTGCCCTTGAGCACGGACTACCTAGGAACAAGTGCCCTTAAGCACGGACTACCAAGCAACAAGTGGCCATGAGCACGGACTACCAAGGAACAAGTGCCCTTGAGCACGGACTACCAAGGAGCAAGTGCCCTTGAGTACGGACTACCAAGCAACAAGTGCCCTTGAGCACGGGCTACCTAGGAACAAGAGCCCTTAAGCACGGACTACCAAGGAAAAAGTGCCCTTGAGCACGGACTACCAAGGAACAAGTGCCCTTGAGTACGGACTATCAAGCAACAAGTGCCCTTGAGTACGGACTACAAAGGAACAAGTGCCCTTGAACACGGACTACCAAGGAACAAGTGCCCTTGAGCACGGACTACCAGGGAACAAGTGCCCTTAAGCACGGACTATCAAGGAACAAGTGCCCTTGAGTACGGACTACTAAGGAACAAGTGCCCTTAAGCACGGACTACCAAGCAACAAGTGCCCTTGAACACTGACTACCAAGGAACAAATGCCCTTAAGCACGGACTACCAAGCAGCAAGTGCCCTTGAACACGGACTACCAAGGAACAAGTGCCCTTGAGCACGGACTACCAAGGAAAAAGTGTCCTTGATCACAGACTACTAAGGAACAAGTGGCCATGAGCACGGACTAATAAGGAACAAGTGCGCATGAGCACGGATGCGCACTTGTTCCTAAGTGTATGACACTTTGCGACAGTTTACTGTTTTGGATTGCTCAAGAAACAGGTATTTGGCACATGATGGATGGTTGTAGTTCTGGCTGGATTCAGGGCAGACGCCTTCACAACCTCCCGAAAAAAATGGCATTTAATGGTGTTAAAGGGAGAACGTAACGTCTCTTGCCGCAGGCTTAATGGGAAATGAATTGAAGACTAAACAGTAGTATGCAATGGTTTGTCTTTAAAGCAGGTCAACGTCAGGAATAAGTTCCTGTTTGTATCAAACCTGACTGTAATATGGGGCCTCCCTCCGATCACAAAACAAAATCTGACGGATTCCATCGTCCCTTTGATCGCTAACTTGCAACGGTAAGCAGTAATTATCATGCAACACTGGTATCATAAAAGATTTCCTTATTAAGCATTCTTCAAATATATTTGTTTTTTGAACAGTAAGAAAAAAAAGAACTATTGTAATGATTTAAATAAGATTAATCTAGACTTGCTAGACAAGCGTTGGTCACTCACTTGGACGCATATTATGATTGGGTTTGCTTTAATCTTACCTAATACTGACCTCAAGATTATGTAATGGTCTGTGACTGCCAGTATAACCCTAACAGATTCTGAAGTAGAATTGTTATATAGTACAAATTTGTGTCTTAATTCTCAAAAGAGTAAAACGTCGTGTTGTACTGCAGGTCAGGGAGAAATATAAGTGCTTGGTTAGGATGACCAGTCAATCATTGTCCAAGGCACTCCACCCACACTCTTGAATTGGCTGACCATAAGAACGGAAGTTTCATTGATTCTGTTGCACTATTCTTGCTCGCTCTACTCCTCCTTGTCGAGAGTTCCGTCCCAACGTGATCCTCGAGCCCGTCTCCCTGAAGGTAACCGCAGTGCCGAGAAGTGACTTTTTTATACTAAGGAGGAAGTGGGGGGGGGGGGGGAGGTAAGTACGGTAAGATAAGGAAGGAGACGGAGGGGACGCCGCGGGGCGCCACTATAAACCGAGTCACAAGCAGTCGTCAGGATAATAGGAAGATAATGTTGACTCGCGACACTTGCCAAATGCTTCTGGTATTATTGTACAGGGATACCTAATGACAGTACTAGGATCCCGATTCCTCTATCAAGGAATAAAGTGCTGAAACAAACTGATAATGTTACCCTGAGGATATAAGGGGAGGTTTTAGGGTTTTACGGACCTAAAGAAAATACATTGGAATTGCATTTAGTTCAAGTAGAGAAGACAGTGGTAAGAGGAACGCTGAAGTAATCCCTACAAATGTGAAGGGAAGCAAACATTTGTGTTATTAACTGAATTGGCAATGCGGGAGTCGTGGGCGGAGCTAGTCTTCCTGGCCCCCTCCTATTACGTAATATTTTCAACACGTCTGTTAAAGAAGTCAACGATGATTATAAACAGAAATAGTAAGATTAAGGCTATATGAATCAAGACATCACAAGAAAAACAAATGTAGCTGTGGTAATACTATCAAATAGCAATCAACGTTTAGAATCCAGGAGAGAATGGCAACGGCCATTGTGACTACTGATATTGACCAGTCACCGGGTAATGACCAACACGAGGGTACGGGCCGAATGTTGACCACATACTGGAGTTGTGTCAAGCACGACGCGACGGCTGGATCAGTCGGTCAGGTTAGGATGAAGTTAGCAACGGAAAATTGCCGAGTGATCTAACGAGAACATTGAGGACAGTGGTCAAGAGCATAGGTTTGCATGAAAGTGTGAGCACTGCATTAAATGTCAGTGGTCTCAGGAAACGTAAGATGGCTGAAGGTTGACTAATGGCAACCTGAGGCGGTATAGAGCGCTTGGCCTGAGTGCTTGAGGCTGAACCCACGAAGAGTCTAGGGAGATATTACTGATTTCAGGGAAGTGCTTAGCAAAGGATAGTGCAAGGGGACATGCAACTATGGAGATTAGTAATAATTTCAGAGGCTAAACGAGGATTAGATTACCAACAAGAGAACGAAATGCATAAGAAAGAAAATGAAACACAAAATTCAAGAGGCAATAACCTTGAGAGATAAGATTCTGGGTAGGAAGATATGAGCTAACGATAAGTGCTGAGTACACTGGTGGTCGCAAGATTAGCAGAGATAAACAAACTTGCAACATCTAAACTTTTGGGATGATCAGTAGAAAACCTGGACAATGCTGGAACTGGAAAAGATTAATCATAGAGGAGGAAAGAGTACGAGAAACTAAAATGAAAGGCCTGTGATGATAACAGAGCAGATGATTGAACCAGTTGGATTGCTAGTGAACGGCAAGGCTTTAAGAGCTGAAAGATGGTACAGAGGAAAGCAGCCCCACTGCAGATGTTATTGAGACATAGCTAGTCAAGGAAAAGAAAGGGCATAATCTTTCCCACGGCAAACACAATAACGTGAGACACCGAAGAAAGGGAACCAAAAGTTATACGAAATACCGGAGGAATACATAAGGAGGACGGATAGCGAGAGACGATGCTCCCATCTCAGTTGATCTGCTAAGACTAGGTCAAGTAGTAACAGAAGAGTAAACAGGGGCGAAAAAATGGGAGGTTATGTCCTCCACTATTACCATAAATAGCACTCTCGTCGGGAAATTTGTTAGAGTTATTAAATACGTCGTCGGGCAATTTTGTAAGAAAATGGGCTATTTTCTTGTACTGAATTTCAATTATTGTTAATAAGTCTAAAAATGTGACACCTTTATAATGGTCGAGCAATGACAAGACCACGACCTACCTGTTCGCTGGATACAGATGATGCCTCATATTTCTTCACGGAAAACAGTTAAGTATTGAGGGAGGCGGCAACTCCCAGGCAAACTCCAAACTCTGCCTCCGGATACGCTGCCGACGAGAAAAAATAAAGGAAAATAATTGCATTAAGGTAAACATACTACCATGGATATTTAATGGGAAAGTGTAGAGGGAAATAGAACATTTCTTACCATTTTAACAATCACTGCACTCAGCCTGCAGACGGACAAAGAAAGAAAGGGTTAAAGGATAAAATTTAATTGATTAACAGGAATATTTCTGACAACAGATATTACTGAAGTATTTGTTTAGCCTCTTGATTTGAAGGTATTTAAGGTCTTTTTAATTATAACATCTGAATGTAGCTTATTCCAATGTACGAACACTGCAAATGAGAAATTTATAGAGCGTTCTGAACATTACTGTATTTTGTGGGTCTGACCTTTAGGAGTCCAACTTTAGGTCAACGGGTCTTTCCTCTTCAGGCTTGTTTCTCAGCAAACACTGCTTGCTTTTTTTTTTTCTAGTATGTTCTAGTTCTGCTTCATTTTTTATTAAGTTTAGTATTCTAAGAAATGTCTGGCATGGGTGTTACAACGGGTCACGAGGGCAGTGTATCCTTGGTTTGTAATGAACATTTCCTGCTATGAATCCCACCATCGTCTTCCCTTTCTTCTATATAGCTAGTCATCATTTACGGTTTTAAAGGTTACTGCTGACAATTTATTCCAAGAATCTTTTTTTTTTTTCATATAAAACAATGTCTACCGAGTATTTTGTATTCATGATTTTTTTTTTGTGCCAGAACTGATTATTTTATACTTGTATCCGGTGAACTCTATTTGCCATCTCGATTCACACTTCAACACTTGTCTAAATTCATATGAATCTTCAGGCAGTCCTTCGACTGGGCTGTATTACTTAAAACCGTGTTGTTTCTGGATCTACCGCTGGGGATGATATTGTCACTAAGAGAGGGAAATAGTTTGTGGAGTTGAGTGCTGAAAAGAAAGGCTGGTGATTGGAAACACCTGGTTTAAAGAGGCACATACGTAAGTATAGGTGGGTAAGTAGGAGGTGGCAAGGGAGCAATTTTGAATGACATACTAATCCATAGACGCAAAAGAGCGACTCTTGCATGTGAATGTGCTGAGAGAGAGGCAGATAGTGGGATACCTAATCAATTACCTGGTGAGGTTAGGGTGAAAATTTGTAGGGTAATTCGGAAAAGAGGTAGTAATATGAGTGAGAAGAGGGTGGTGACAGTAAGTGAGCTTGGAAAAGAGTCCTTTGTAAAGAATTACCAGCAGATATTAAAAGTAGAATGGCAAGAGGTGACAGAAACAAAGCCAGGGGAGTGGGTGAGGAATGGGAGGTCTTTAGGGAAGCAGTGATGGCATGTGCGAAAGAAGTGGTGGCAGGTGGAAGGTGGGCAAGAAAGAAAGGGTAGTGAGTGGTGGGATGACGCATTAAAGTTACAGGTAAAAGAGAAAATAACAGTGAATGGGTGGTACTTACATGGAAGGATTGGAAACGATTGGGAGATGTACCATAGAAAGCGTCGAGAAATCCAGAGGAAGGTGCAGGGGTTGAAAAGGAGGACAGATGAGAGCCTTTCGGGGATTTCAAGCGGCCTTCCAGGACAGTGGCTGAAAACTTGTAACGATGGTCACTTGTGAGTTGAGCGAAGCCAGTTGGCTTGTTACACGTGGACTTTGAGAAGTGGCCTTTGTTGTCCTATAAGGCAAGGCTCCGATACCCTAAGAGATTAAATATCACGAGTTTAAAACTTACTTTCCATACATACAGATAAGTATTTACGGAGAAAATTATGATATGTGTTGAAATAAGGTACTTATATTCCTTACATACACAAGAGTATTACAGAGAATATTATAATGTAAGTGTTAAAGTAAGGTACTTATATTCCTTATAAGTGTTACAGTCAGGTACTTATATTCCTCGGGTAAAGTTTTAACGTTATTGTTGTTGTTGTTGGGCTTGGGATAGTATAACGTTAACTGTGTCGTGTGGAGTAAACTGTTGTCTGGAAGTATACTGTTGGCTGGGAGTGTACTACATATCTGGTTACCATGGGGTATATATTGAAGATGATGCTTGGGAAAATGGTAGGATTACCCTTTCGGACATCCACCTGTTGGGAAGTTATGTTTTACCGATGGTGTTTGATGTCCTCTGCAGGATTCTGATCATGTCCTCTGCAGGATTTTTACCTTCATGTCCTCTGCAGGATTCCTACCTTCATGTCCTCTGCAGGATTTTTACCTTCATGTCCTCTGCAGGTTTCTTACCTTCATGTCCTCTGCAGGATTTTTACCTTCATGTCCTCTGCAGGATTCTTACCTTCATGTCCTCTGCAGGATTCTTACCTTCATGTCCTCTGCGAGATTCTTTCCTTCATGTCCCGTGCAGGATTCTGACCTTCATGACCTCAGCAGGATTCTTACCATCATGTTCTTTGTAGGATTCTTTTTTCATGTCCTCTGCAGGATTCCTTTTTCATATCCTCCGCAGGATTCTTTTTTTCATGTCCTCTGCAGGATTCTTTTTTTTCATGTCCTTTGCAGGATTCTTACCTTCATGACCTCAGCAGGATTCTTACCTTCTTGTCCTCTGCAGGATTCTTTTTTTCATGTCCTCTGCAGGATTCTTACCTACATGTTCTCAGCAGGATTCTTACCTTCATGTCCTCAGCGGGATTCATACCTTCATGTCCTCAGCAGAATTCTTACCTTCATGTCCTCAGCAGGATTCATACCTTCATGCCCTCTGCAGGATTCTGACCTTCATGTCCTCTGCAGGACTCTGACCTCTATATGTCCTCTGCAGGATTCTGATCATGTCCTCCACAGGTTTCTGACCTTCATGCCCTCTGCAGGATTCTGACCTTTGGGTGGTGGAAATCACAAGAAAGTAGTAATTTCCGATAGAAATGAAGATCAGATTCATCGAAAGACATCAGAAACAATCGAATAAACATTTTCACCAAAGCAAATTTAATCCAACAAACGTAAGCCAACCATGGCTAAGGGAACCTATGGGCAGGTGTTCCCCTCCCTGGCCGTCCACAGGCCACACTGGACGCCCGTCATGTAATCAATGGACAAAAAAAATGCAATGATTGTCCAACCAAAGTATCGAAGTTTCCTCAGGAAATAATCATTTGTGGGAAAAATGGTTGGGCAGTAAAGGGGTTTTGAAATTGCTTAAAGTACTGGCTTAAATCCCAAAATTTGCTGGATGTTGGAAACGGGAATAATGATTTAATAATTGCATGATCTTGATACGAGTTTCAAATAATAGTTTATCCCACTTTATAGTTACTTTATCTGATGGAAAATCTAAAGATAAGAGGGCATTGTTATTGCTAGAGAAAAGGAAGTGTCCTTTGGCATGTTCATTACCAATGATTATTGTCTAGTGCAATGGTCAGGTTAGGTTATATATTGGTTTATGTGTAGGAACATCTCAAAGTGTGTGGACGTGACCCTAGATAGCCTTCACATTACACCTAGGCATCACATATACCATCATATAATGAGTGATATTCTTTTTCTGTGTCGGTGTAATGTTTAGACAATACAGTAGCACTACGAGCACCATTAGGAACATATTATTTGATTAAGTTAGTAAATAAGGCAATATGGTTATGTTCATTTGGGTAGATACAAGTTAAATATGTAATTAGGTAATACAAATGCAGAATATCAACAGAACCTGTAAATAACTTCATCTAATACCCAGAACAGAAGTAAAAATAAACCATCATGGAAATTTGTTCAGAAATAGGACCCATGTGTTCTAATTCATTGATTTTGGTGAAGTGGTATGGATGGATTCTGTACATTCTCGAAGGAATAGTGTGAGAATGTACATGTAGCACCTCATACTCCCACACTTTTCAGTCTATACCAATTGGGCATGGATTTGAAATGGAGGAAATTGTGGGGGGGGATATTATCCACTCTTCTGCAACAGCTCCATTGGGACTGAAAGGCTCCTTTGCAGGCAACCATGTTCTTCAAAGTGCAGCCTGGACATGTAACTGTCCCTTTCACAGCCTGTTTAATGCATGGATAAACCTGTACAAGAAGAGAGGCAACCCATCTTCACCAGTACAGACAAATCCAATACTGTCTGAATGTATATGCATTTTCATTCCACGTAAAGACACTGTGGTCCAAAGGGCTGCATTCATCAGGGACCTTTCAGCCTTCAACCTGCATAGCCAATCTTCAAAATAGTCTTAAGATGCTCTGTTGATTGTCTGCACATTCATATGCACCCTCACTTAGATGTACAGTTGGTTTAACTTCTAGCACCAGTGTATTTATGTATTCCACAGTGACCAATGCACCATTATTCCAGTGCAGCTCATTTCAGCATGTAATATAAAGCTCCAGATCTTGCTCCACAACTGTTACCGTATTATCAAAACACTACACTAGCACTGCAAAACAAAATCGCTCTCTGTCCAAAGTTAATAGTGATGTTTGATAAAGTTTTGGTTTATAGATGCAGCAAATTTAACAAAAATATAAAGAAAAATTCTTTCAGTAGTTGTGTTACAGTTCAGGACACTATTACACTGAATGAGTTGACTTTTAAGTAAGCTTAACAATTCTGTGGTAAGTTTATCACACTCAGAACATCTTTGAAAAATGAGAAAGAGGGTGGGGTTAAAGTAGAGGAGAGACAGACGCAAATGAAAAGTGAGCAAAACCTCTGAAAACCTCACCTCACTTCCTCAGTGGGCTGAGATTTACCTTAACACTCAGTGTTATAGTAGAAGCTACTAGTGATTACGGAGTTTAGGGACACAGTGATATAGACCATGACATGTTATTGATTCATTAGTTGTGTTGGTTTTCTGTATTAAAAACAGATGTTTTATGAGTGCTAAGGACAGTACATAATATTGTAGGGAGAGCTTAAAAGATCAGGGAAAACGTTGGGTTTATCTGTATAAAAATAAGTGAAACATATTTAAAAATCGACAGAACCAATGATAACCTCATTTAACACGAGGTCATTTTATACAATTATTCAAAATGGTGAAAGGCTTTGATGATCTATCAAATTACCTATGACTTGATTCATCTGATTTTATTCATAGTGATGGGTACAAACTCATGGGCAAACGATTTACCTCAAACGAAGTGAAGTATTTTTTTTTCTTCTGCAGGATTGTTAACATATTGAACAATTTGCTAAGTAGAGTTACTGAATGCAGAACCATAGTTACATTTAAGAATAGACTTGATAGATATTTCGCCTCAAGCTCACAAATTCATTATTTGCACCTCTGTAGTCAAAATGACAATTTGTGGGTTATTTTCTTTGAATTATCTGTATGCCTTCTAACTTTTACCACACTGTTATGTGAGATTCTGATATCTTCCACTATCACAAACAGCCTCAAAAGGACCCAGTGGTCTGTTGCTGTTTGAATTCCTTTTTATTCCTTTGTATTCTTCGTGAGCCGTTGTAACTTACCATAGAAGCTGAGACTTACTGCAGGATTATATGAAGATTAATGTGTCTGTTGCTGAGTACTATGTAGATTGATTGCCTGTGTTAAGGCTGGCTTTAGCACTATCAGTTGCCTTATGTGTCATCTTTTTATATAAGTATTTTGCTTGATGTAGTAACACTTGATCTTGGGCATTTTTGATATATATAGAGTATATCATGGGAAATTTAAATAAATTTTGACTACTATGGGAAGTTAGATAAGCTTTTGATAAGTTCTATTGATTTCTAGAAGTCTTACATTAGATATCCCTACATTTTTCTTTATCTTCTTGGCCTTCTCCCTTTATCACTTATTAAGTACTGTAGGATCAAGAACTATGCTGTGCTAATTCAGATTACTTATGCTGAGTGTAAAGAATGCTTTGATGTCAGTTTTGTCCGTTTCCATAAAGAAATTGAGTGATGGGGTTAAATTGACGCTTTACTAAATCTCAGATTGCTATGTTCTCATGTATAATTCCAATTGCTAGGTGGTTTGTGCATCTGCATGCATTTAAAGGCACACAAACACATTCCAGACCATGTTTTTAATGTGGTAGGATGCAGCAAACAGCAATATGGGCCAGATAAGATAACATGCAGGGTGTTGAATGAATATGCAGAAGAATTAAGTATTCCAGTAAGGATCTTTCTACGGCATTCCCTACCAGATGGAAAGTTATCAAAGTTATGGAAACTAGCAAACACAGTAATGTTATACAAGAAAGGAAAGATAGATAGACTACTGATCTGTGTCCCTTATAAGTGTGCATTGTAAATCATTAGAAGGAAAACTAAGGAAAAGATGGATAGAACACCTTGATAACCATGACCTTTTATTTGACAAACAGTTTGGTTTCAGAAATGGAAAATCCTGTGTTACAAATCTTTTAAGTTTTTACGATAGGGTATTAGAGATGATCCAGGAAAGGGAAGGATGGGTTGACTGCATAACTGTATCTGGATCTTAAGAAACTCATCATAGATTAATTTGGAGGTTTGAGCATGAATAAGTCATTCAAGGAAACCTATTAAATTGGATGAAGCATTTCTTCAATCATAGGAAAATGAGAACAGTGATTGAGGGCAAGTTTTTAAGATGGAGGGATGTCACCAGCAGACTACCTCAAGGATCAATGCTGTCCCCAATAATGTTCACAGTATAAGTATATGTAAGTAATAAATATGACAATTTGAGTTCAGGCTATGAGAATTATTTGCAGATGGTGCAAAAGTTTTGAGGCCAACTGAAAGCAGAGGAACAAATTTATAACTCAAAGATGTTACAGAAATATGTGAATGGAGCCAGGATTGAAGTACGGAATGTGATGTAGATAAATGCCTTTAAGTAGAATTTGGAAAAATTGGAAGACTCATATATAAGATGGGAGATTAGATTCTGATTAAAGTGTAGAAAGATAAAGATCTGGGCATAATTAGTGGATAAATTATCACCAAGAGACCATGTTAATAAGAATGTTAGAAATATGTATAGATTATTAGCTAACATGAAGGTAGCTTTTAGATATATAGATGAAGACATGATAAAACTTTGTACAGATTAATAACTAATGTGAAGGAAGCCTAAGAAGTGTGAACATTCTAACCCCTCAAACTATAGTCCTGTTGCTTTGACATAAACCATTTCCAAAGTCTTTGAATCCTTCCCCAACTCCCATATCTTTAGACATGTTGAATCTTACAGTATTCTCTCTGATTACCAATATAGCTTCCATAAGGCATGATCCACTGGTGATATTCTTCACTATCTTACTAATGTCTGGTTATCATTCATGAAAGATTTTAGGGAATCCTATGTAGTTGCCCTTGACATATCCAAAGCTTTTGATAGGGTGTGGCATTGGAGTCTCATCTCTAAGCTCCCCTCTTTTAGCTTCCCTCCCTCACTTTGCTCCTTCATATCCACCTTCCTCTAAGGCCAGTCAGTCTCCATGGTTGTTGATGGATCAGCCTGCCTACCTTTCTCCATCAACAGCGGTGTCCCTCATGGTTCTGTCCTGTCCCCAACTCTTTTTCTCCTTTTTATGAATGATTTGCTGT
>JAUUDW010626309.1:0-11471 GCA_032361385.1 Panulirus guttatus
ACACACACACACACACACACAGAGGGAGAGAGAGAGAGAGAGAGAAGAAAGAAAATAAAGTCTTAAACATCGACTTCCAGAGGACAGATCGGAAGGACGCAATTCCATGACGGGCAGAGAGCAGCGCTCTGCTGGAACGTGTCTGAAGTCTGTAACCTGGGCGGAGGAACGTAAGGTATCAATGGTAAATTTTATTGGAAAAGCGGAAAAGAGAAGTTAAAGAAATTAGCTTAACAGATGTGATGAAGAAAGAGAACTCAGAGATGAATAATGGAAATGGTATGAGATGCAGGGGAGCCTGGCGACGTATGAAAGCTACGAGAGGACAAGACACGGCGACATGGGGCGTGATGGGAGGAACGAATGCGATACGAAGGAAACAGAGTCGGTATAAAGAACATTTGATACTAACCAGAAAAGATTTGTAAGCGGTAGATTTATAGTGAGGGTCCGAATTAGTAAATTAAGGAGCGCAGTTGAGATAGTTGTTGATGCACTTGAGGACATACGCGAGAGTTATTCATAGATATGACCCGAGAGGGAAACGTCTTTAAAAACACTGAGAGGGGAATAAATCGGTGGAAGTGAGAAGGATCACATCACAGGTTGACCAGCAACTCAACACTGGTACTCACTGTCGCGTCTCGACCCTTGTCAAGCTACGGGTGATATCATCCGATATCTGTCGTGATGAAGGGAATAATTTCAGCAGACTGGTAGACAAGTATCGTAGTATCAACAGTCAAAAGAAGTGACAGAGACGTGACCCTGAATTATCGGCTGGTATCTCAGACGAGCATGACCCACATGATGCTGAGAACGTAATCAGACAACATGGAGAAAATGGGTTGGCTGGTTGGACTGCACGTTCTTGCTCTGCCATAAGGCTTTTGATGCTGTCTCTCGTGAGACTTGCGATAAAGCTAGACGTGCAGACTGTGGTCCCACGGGAGGCTATCTATATGGAATGGCAGACATCTAACTGGGAGGAAACGGGGAACGTGTGTCAAAGAAGCGTTGTCAGATTGAGACCATCGCCAGTAAGTAATTTGCCAGACGCGACAGAATCACATCAGAATGTGTTGCGTGATCATAAACGAAAGTATGAAAGTGCGATGCAACAGGAACTTGCGAGATATTTTTGTGACCCAGACATAACGCAGTAACGGTCGGACAAATGGCAGATGAAATGTAACTGTAGAAGTCGCAAAGTCATGAAAATATATAAGGGCTTAGAGAGACCAGATGGTGACTCCCTTATTGGGGGAAACAAATTATGACTTGCACTGTAAAAGGAATCTCTGAGTTTACATCACGTTAAACTTGTCAGCAGAACCATGACGTGAGAAGGATCGTGAGGGAGGCGGACTACAGTTTGGTCAACGTCAGAATCACATTCATAAGTACAGGGACGGCAAGACATTCGGGGAGAAATGGGCGTGAGGAAGTGTACGGAGGGACGTAAAGAACCATTTCTTGAGCAACGGAGTTTCGGACTTGTGGAACAAGCTGAACCAGGAGGAAGTAAATGAGTGTACCTTTGGAGAATGTAAATGTTTATATCATCGAAATGCAAGGGTAAGATCAGGGACCTCAGGAGTGTTAAACACACACACCATGATTCAGCACGGGCCCACCCGGGGTCAGGCACGCATAGGTTCGAATCCGGGGCGTTGTAGTCGGCCAGCACCCAGACTAGGTGTTTATCCTTCCCTCGGGGTCGGTTGATAAATAGACACCTGGCTGATGTGTGTGTGTGTGTGTACACATATAGAAGCAAAAAATAGTACATATATGCAGGGTTAAGAGACGGGGCAACACGGGTATAAACTCTCTTCCTGCATCATAGAAATAGTAATCACAAACAGTAATCTCAAACAGTAATCACATAGTAATCACAAACAGTAATCACACAGTAATCGCAGAGTAATCACAGTAATCACAAATAGTAATCACAAACAGTAATCACAAACGGTAACCACACAGAGCGAAACCAGATCCAACTACAGAAATTAAAGATGACATCGTCGTCTTGCATCGCAACAAATTTTACAAGGAACTTTTTGTAAGTGTTATGAATGATCTCTTGTGCTGCTGTTTGTTTACAGATGACGTAAATAAGACCACTACACACCACCGTTGGCGAGGCAGACTGGACCGCTGGACCAGTACACCCACAACCCGGCTGGTGTGGGACAGTATCATCCCGCCCACTGCCCTCCACAGTAGTTGCAGGGGGCGGGTAGTATCAGTTAGTCCAGCGTCCGCCCGCCCACACTAGTGGGAAACTGTAGCCCGCCCACTGCTCGCCCACCGCCCGCCCGCCCTGAGGGGCTCATCTTCCCGTCGGCCATGACGCCCCACCACCCACATGTCTTTACAACTGAGGCCTCCACTGTTTGTTGACCTGCGGTCCTGGTGTGTCCCTAGCCCTGGGTGTTGACCTGGGGTCCTGGTGTGTCCCCAGCCCTGTGTGTTGACCTGGGGTCCTGGCGTGTCCCCAGCCCTGGGTGTTGATCTGGGGTCCTGGTGTGTCCCCAGCCCTGGGTGTTGACCTGGGGTCCTGGTGTGTCCCCAGCCCTGAGTGTTGACCTGGGGCCCTGGTGTGTCCCCTGCCCTGGATGTTGTGATTAGGTCACTCCTTACTCTTCTCTGTTCTAAGGTAGGCAATCCTAAAGCCTTTAGACTTTCCCTGTAATTCAGCTTTCTTAATTTTGGTACTAATCTTATTGCCCTCCTCTAGACCAGAATTCTGTATTAGGTCTTTGTGCTTTGGTAGGTGCGGTGGCCAAACCTTTGATGCATCTTCTAGTTATGGTCTCACGTAGGATACGAACAGCTTGGTAAATGTTTCCTTATCCACATACTTGAAAGATATCCTAATATTTTCCAGCTGATAGTCTGTGTCTGTGTTTATGGGAAGTAGTTGTGAGGTGTAATGGTTAGCGTTACTGACCATGAGTTAGCATGGGTTCGAATCCTAGGCGTGACTGTCGGCCTACACCCAACATCCTAGGTGTTCATCCTCCCCTCGGAGTTTGGTCGGTAAATGGGTACCTGGCCACAGGCTGGGTTGTGTATAAAGACATGGTACACGTACACACCAAGTTGAGACACGGGGCAATGCGACTGTAAAACTCTCTCCATGCAACAAACATATCACAAGTGATCACACAAACACGAGAGAGAGAGAGAGAGAGAGAGAGAGAGTAGAAAAAAAAAACACCCAGCCAACACCACCCCTGCGCGACTAAGGAATCACTCCCAAATCTCGCACACTACACTCAGCTTCCCACCTTATCACAGCTGACCATCATTCCCCTCTCTCCACACGTTTGTGTAAGTGTAAGTAGGAGTGAACAGAAGTAAGATTGTGTGTAGGTAAGTGCTCTGATTCACGCACCTGCTCCGCCTACCTTATAATAAATGTTACACAAACTTTTTTTTTCAAACATATTAAAGAAATCGGCACGTCACTGCATCGCTTGCGCCACCCTGCACCTGACACCCTCCACTAATATATTAGATGTATACATCCAACTTTCACTCGCAACAAAAACTCTCTCTGAGGCCCTCACGACTACCATTACCTCATAAACCCCGGCTCATGAACAACTGTACACCATAGAGGGTTTGAGAGCCAAGCCCTGTACACCAGGAGGCATCATGAGGGACAGAAGGTATCTAGTAACAGGTGGCGTAACTCACTTGTTGAGTTGGACATGAGTTTATCTGTCTGTCCAAACGGCCTAATTTATGTCTAAGTCGGGAGAAAGACACTATTTTTTTGTGACAGCGTGGGTGAAGGGTACATATTGTTAGGGGTCATGAAGTGTTCCTCCCTTCCTGTTGCTGGTATATATATCTGCGGAAACTCAACTGGGTCTTGAGGTCGGCAGTTCCCAGTAGAGGCTTCGCCATCGGGGTGATCCAGCAGTAATTACGAGCGTTGGGACGTCAGTGGATATCATTAGAGTTTTATGAATCTGGACTTTCACAGACACGGTGGTGAAGGATGTGGAACAAAAATATGAAGAGAGGAAAAAAAAGGGAACCAAGTGAGACACAAGTACAGTGCCATGCAGTAGAGGAGCAGGCGGGTAGGTCCCAGCTGAGGCCATGACCCCTGCCGAGCGAGAGTCGAACCCTGAACAGGGTCACCCTCCCCGTAGTCAATGAGCCAAGAGCACCACCAGTGAAAAGCCATGGTCTCTGCAGGAGAGTCAACACGTAACATTACACAGCGGAGGAAACGTTTCTATGCGAAGTATTTGGGACGACGTACCGTGTTGACGAGCCCCTGCCGCTGCTGCTGCACCAGGGTTACCGTCTTCAGTGGCTCTATTGTGTGGTTCCCGAGGGAGAAACACACACACACACGGGTCACGGCACGTTTATAATTTATCAATGTAGCTTGAAATCTACCGGCACTGTAAGCCTTTTTCTTTTGTGTGTGTGTGTGTGTGTTTGTGTGTGTTGTTTTTCATCCGCTACGCTGCAACATCTATTCATGACTTTAGTATTCATTTTTCACCTCCAACCATCCACACGTTATTTTCCCTCTTACTGATTGGTGAGCAGAGTTATAGAAAACTTTCAGAAGGATTCCAGTGGATCTGGCACTACGGATGGTGTTCACATGTCGTGTTAACACCTTCGGTGGCTTCAGCTCGAACATTTCTGAAAGTTTTTTCAAAGCTTCACGAACGAATGATTAACGTGAGAGTTAAACTGTCGCTCGTCAGGGGTTGTTGAAGAGATGAATAGTGAGAGAGAGACATGCCACACACAGGGATAGGAGATGGATGTCGAACCCCGTAGGAGGGTTGGGATGGGGATACACAGGTGGAGTGGCTGATGGGAAGGGAAGGGACGACTAGCCAGTGTCGAAAGAGTGGAGGGACGGGAAAGACATATGGATGCAGAGATAAACAAATAGCTCGCATTCCCATCTGAAGAACACTGCCGTAAGGTACGAGGTATCTGGGGAAATGCAGAAGGTATGGACAAGGTAGTTATAACAATTACCTGGATTGAGTCTGCTGGTTATTGATGTTCGCAGTTGGTTAGGACGGGGCTGATCTTGTAGCGGTCTGCATTAACTCAGATGGGCTCGATATAGCTGTGGTACCCAAGTGCAACTCGGAGACGAGGGATCTCTGGTGGAAGGAGGTGACTGTGGCGAGAGTTACGGTGCTGCAGTGGCTTCTCCCAGAACTCTCGGATGAGTTATAAATGATGGGTGCCCCATGACGTGTGTGATGGACAGGGAGGGAGATAAGTACGAAGAGTCATACTTGAGTCTGGGAATAAAAGTCGTGTCGGTGTTCGAGGTGCAGTACGTCCACGTGAACTGAATCTACGAGGAATGTGGAGATTATAACTGAGATTATAACTGGGGGATCAATTGATGGTGCAACTGTGTTCATTTTCATCCTAATTAATCGGCGCCGTGAAGCTTGGTGGACTGAGCAACGTGGAGGGGGTTAAGGGGGCCTAGTAAGACAGCAGAAGGTGGGACAGGGTTGGGAGCGAGGCTGACGCGCATGATTACAGTCTTGGTTTGGTTGATGGTGACGCTGTTGGCGGTGGTCCAGCTCAGAAGGGTTGTTAGAGGTGTTCTGGAGGGTCGTTGTGCTAGTAAGAGTTGTTGTCAACGATGAAGCATGATGTAGAGTCGGCGACTCGCTTCCACTGAACGGGTTCATCCGTCAGGTTACCATCTGCGAGGAACAGTAAGGGTCCCTCCGTTGTGCCATTATGGGACGCCACAGGCGAGGGACTTGAAGGGTGGAGAAGGCGACTGCGAGGACAGGCGATGCTCACTGAGGGAGTCGACAAGCCGTGAAGGGAGACTTTTTCCCAAGCCCCTAAATTGATGGTCGAAAGCTCTGGTGAAGCCAACGAGGGTAGACAGCCACAGAAGTCTTGCGTCTCTGTACATTCGGTACTCAAAAGTTTATTGTCAAGAGAAAAGGGACCCCACCCACAACGCGGCGTGGTAACTGGCAGCACACGTATAGATTATTAATCAGATGTTGATACACTTCTCTCGTGTTTTTGAAAGTGCCCAGCTCCGTCTTGATCATAAGCTTTTTTCGAGTAACTAGTTACTGTTATAACCTCCCAATTCTGCAATCTCGCATTTTTATATTTTCAGCCGAATGGCTGCATGAATTCATTATGGCCCTCTTTATTCATAATTCAGTAATCATATATAGCGTTAATGAGATTGATTTGATTTGGGCATTCAGTTGCCCGTGCCGTCTCAACTAACATATTTATATATATATTCAGACTTTAACAGTTGGTGGGAGTCTAACGAACGTACACTGCCTGTGTAAATCCATTTAAACGCAAGACATTCCCAGAACAGGCTGGGGTTCGGGGTGATGACAATGGGTCGTAACTCACTGGGAGATAATGGGGCGTTTAGACTGATGGTGGGGAGCGCTGATGATAACACAGCTCTCTGGCTAGCTCGGGGTAGAACTCCCCTCGGCAGGTCAATGGGTGTAGTGAAACGCTTTACCTTGAAGCTGTATAGCCAGCCATCTGGCGACCTGGAAATCTTGAACTGACTCGGGGGTAGTGGCGCTGACTGGAAGGCGAGCTGGGGTGGCAGGTACTGGTCAGCCATATTGTTGATGCGAGGTCATCATGAGCGCCCTGGTCGTGGTGATTATTGTGTGCGCCATAACCCTGCCGTAGATACAGACGCTAGTCAGATGGTGGCTTGGAGGGAAATCTACAACGTGTCATGAACACAGGTGTTCCTGTAGGTGTGTGGGGACGATATCATTTAAATCCCCCACACAACGCTGCCTTAGCCCACGGGTGCCTGCCTCTGAGGTGGTCTGAACCACTAACAAGATGGTTCACCGGTGTATCTCTCTGTAGCGACGATGCAGGACGCAGTAAATAATGGAGGCAGTTTAGCTGGAGTAAATGTCCAGTACCCAGTACGATGCACACCTGCTCTGCCTCCACACTTCCCTCAGGACTGTTACGCGACAGACGTAGATCCTTGTGACAGATGAGCACAATGACCCCTGCCACGCCCATGGGAGCGTAAAGGATGAAATAATCCAGACTCCTCCGAGCAGCATGAGGCAGGAACACCATGTCTCTGCAGTGGTTGCAACACCAGCCGTAACTGACCGGACTGCAGTGACCAGCTCATCAATCCTCTTAACGAGGAACGTGACGTTTGAAACTAACAGCGGTGGTGGGTGATCCTACAGTCCACGGACTTATGAGCGCGTAGGCGCTGCATCGCGTTCAAGGGTCGTACTGATGCGCTCACAAATGATCATACCATCGTGCTCAAGGGCTGTACTAACTTCATGGAAAAGGCGAGGACCTTTATCCTCAAGGTTCGCACTATCGTGCTCGAGGGTCATGTGTCTGCGACCTGTTGACGCTTAGAGGAGTGTTGACTATGGCTGCTGCGGCGTCTCCGTCCGGCTGACGTGAGCCCCTTGCCTCAACCCCTGGCAGGGAGACAGACCACCCGACCGGTGTTTACATTCCTGCCGTGACTGCCTGGCACAGAGAGTCCACCAGGGTGGAGGGCTTCCCCTACCACCGACAAGAGTCCACTAAGGTGGAGTGCTGCCCCCGCTGTCACCAAGAGTCTGCCAGGGCGAAGTGCTACCCCTACCACCACCACCTGGAGTCCACCAGAGTGGAGTGCTGCCTTTGCCACCACGACCCTTGAGCACGACGGTACGATCCTTCAGCCCTACTAAGCGACCCGTGAGTACGACGGTGCGACCCTTGGGTACGACGGGCTGGCTTTTGACTTAAGCCTTTAAGGACAAGTCAAACGCCACATCCTTACTTAATGCTCAAGTAAAGGGTAGTACTACCGTGCTCAAGGGTCGAACTTTCAAGCTGAAGAGGTCAATGATAATTAATCAACCAAGAATGTGACTAATACGTGTGTCTTCTTCGCTGTGTAGTGTATACTGGCACCAGGGCAGCACAACCTGTGGTCCCTGGTCTTCACATGTTCTTCTGTTGATGCCCACACACACATACACACACACACACACACACACCAGCAGCAGCAGCAGCAGCAGTTCTGCCAGGCTTCAAAGAAATGCCTTCATGGTGGTATACACTGACCTGGTATCTCGCCCTCCACAGCCTACGGTAGCTGGGCCTTGTCGAGGGTTCCTGGAGCTCAAATTTGTTGACGAACAGCACACATGCAGACCATTATGGTGTCTAGATATTTATAAATGATTTATATAACACCTTATGAATTACTTAAACTTGAAAAAGTGTTGAACATACGCATGTAGAGAAGAATGAGATAATCTTGAATAGATTCCATACCATAAAACTAATGTTATACATTATTTTTTTTCGTGAAACTAACATTAATTTAACTATGAAAGCTCGACAGTTTGTCACTCTGTGTGCAAATCAAAACTGAAACCTTTAGTACATTCCTTCTGTGTGCTGGGGTGAAGGACCTATGTACTGCCCCTGGGACTAAGTTCGTATGAGCCAAGACCGAGCATCTGATCTCGGTGTGTGGTGTTCCCAGAATGATTTACTAATGTGTTTTTACTCTGTCATCGATCTGGCACCAGGATGAAGAGGTCATTAGAGAAGTGAATCAGTGGTTGTACAGTCGTCGCTCTGTGACGCTGTTACGTGGTGTTTGTGTTACGATCGTTTGAGCCATTAGCCTTTTGCAACTCAGACGCTCATGCAACTCGAAAACATGCTTGCTTGTACGAGTGAAGGCAAGCACACAACACACACAAACGCGCGCACGTACACATAAACACATACACAAACACATACATGGGAATTGATAATGTGAAATATGATACACCAGGTGGGGAAGGGACCATGTAATGTTTTAGTTTGATTTTGTGGTAAATAAGGACTTAAAAAACAGTTATGAAACCAAACCGAAAGACAATGTTTAATGTAAACAAACTTCAGGAAGAGATATGGTCTTGGAAACTGCATAGATGAACACCAGCTGGGATGCTGGACTTCATTAATCATGATACAGATCACTGATGTGGCAGGTACTGCGAAAATTAGCGGCGGTGTAGGAACACTTGGTATCTTTATCTACAATACAGAAGGAAGGATGGATAATGGAAAAGAATCTGCATCTTCAGGCCAGAATAAGTAAGAGAATCCTTCAATGGGTGGAGAATTTCCTTTGTGGAAGCAAAGTAAAGAAAGGCCGCATGCTTATCTCGAAACGGGTTGGGTTACCAGTGGCGTACTGCAGGGCTCAGTTATATTGGTCTTGGTTATCTATGTAAGTGACTTTCGAGAAGGATTGAACGCATACCTTAATATGTCTGGAGATAAGGAAGTGTCGTAAGGGCAGTAAAGGGTTCAGAAAATTGCGTCAACTCATAAGGTGACCTACGCAAACTCCAAATTTGGTCTGATACGTGGTTGATGAAATTCAACCCGATTAAACGCAAAGTAATGAGGACGGGACTCTGTAACTGAAGGCCTTGATGCAGCTATGTTTTAGTAAGAAGTAAGCTGTAGGGAACTATGTATGAGAGGGACTTAAGAGCTGACATTATACCAGCCCTATCGATATAAACGCGCCAGAGAATAATACTTAAGCAGACAAACTGTCTGCTGTCAAACATCAGCATATTATTCATTTATACTAAGATAATACTGAGCGAACTGTTTGCATTTTACATACGGATAAAACTACATTCTATCTCAATTTCAGCCAGCATACTGAATGAGGCACAAAGACATTAACAGAGAATGTCCGGAAGAGGGCAAGAAAAGATGGTACGAGAACGACCTGTGAATACGACGTTACGATCATTCAACACTACAGTCTAATCCTTAAGCAAGATGGTACGACCCTTGCGCACGACACTACGACTCTCATACATGATGGCATAACCCTTAAGCACGACGTTACGAACCTTTAGGTATGATGGTCCGGCTTTTTAGATCGGGCCATCGTCATACCCAAGGGTCGTACCATCGCCTTCATGAGGTCAAGGCCCAAGACTGAGGTATGTGTGTATTGAATCAGAAAATATTTACAGAGTGAGTTTAGTAAACGGGGAATTGAGAATGAGAGAGTGAGAGAGATGTAATGCTTGACTGTTTATTTTGCGAGATCCAAACGAAAAGAGAGGGCAGAGTTGTCAGTCACAAGTGGAAGAAGTGATTTTTCTCTCTCATTACGTGAAGGACTTGCAAAAGTGCTCATGATTGTAAGCCTTTGGAGAAGCAGTGTAACTAGATGCCAGTATCTAGTTCACAAATTTGATTTAGATAAAGATAATAATATATATGAAAAGAAAGCGACATTAGTATGAAGCGAATATGTTAACTAACCTGGTGCTTTGGGAACAGTTATGGGCTGCTGGCGTTGTCGATATCACACGACGCAACATGTTGCAAACCCCTCGCTCCAGGTGTGAGGGGTGACTAAGGGAAGTGGCCTGTGGGGGGAACATCGAGAATGAAGAGTGGAGATCGCCTTTAATGGCGATAAAAAAGTAGAAACGCCAGATATTGTTTGTGAAAGTAATTTTGCTAAACCCGTAAAAAATTAAAGAAAAATATCATTAGGTGTTTATCAAGAGTGGAGGAAAATATGAGAGAGATAAAATTGGTTATCCTAAAAACAAAGGTAAAAATGTGGAGTATGGTGCACCCGCAGAAACTATCCTCGCGCGGTGCACCCAGAGAAATTACTCTCTCATGGTGCACCCAGAGAAAGTAGCTCTTTAAAAAGTAAAAAAATATATATATTATGAATAGGTGCATATCATCATGATTTTCTTTTTCCTCGTTCTTTCTACCTGCTTAATTTTCCGGCTCTAATAAGGTAGCGTCAGGAACAGACGACTGAGCCTTCGAGGAAAAAATTCCTCGCTTTGCTCCTTCTGTTCTTGCTTTTATAAAGCAAATTATAAAGGAGGGAAGGATATCCAGCCCTAGGCTCCCGACCCTCTTAGTTGCCTTTAGCGACACTGAGATATGTGTGCAGTGTTGTCTCCTCACTATCCTATCAATGACGATGATGGACACAAATGCGGAAGAATGTGGAAACTGCAAACGACTTCAGGAATCTCACTGATGCGATTCAGCCGAAAATTGCAAGCTGCTTGAGACAAAAATTACCAAGGAAGGTAAATTACATTTGCTTCCCAAAGGATACATAGCAAGAAGGAAGGAAATAGAAAACATAAGAGGAAAGGAACTTTCCCTGACGGGTAGACAATTCAGGAAACTCGCCAGCAACATCAGACTCTTCAAGTAGATCATGAGGTAAAAAGAAAAAAAAAAGCTGCTCATTTGCTGTAATGGTATGCTACCATCCGCTCCCGTTTTATGATACAAAGTTGAATCATAAGAGAATTGATGGAATAGGTAATATTAGTCTTTTATGTTTAGCTGACACGGCACGGGCAATTAAGGCCATCCCCTTTACGCTTTATACA
>JAUUDW010626331.1:0-11471 GCA_032361385.1 Panulirus guttatus
ATAGGTGGCAACGCTGGGGGAATATCCCTCTCAGCGACGGCCAACACCCTAGCGGCCTTAAAGGCTGAGGTCGAGTAATATTACAACCTCGGGACCCCTTATCCAAGGCTCCTGCAGCTTCAAGGCTGAGTTACACTCAGTAGTAGAAACAGAAGGGACTTGTTTGAAGCTAAAAGATCTTTGAGGTTCTGGGGATGAAGGATCAAATTATACCAAGAGATTCTGATATAGCACACGGGAGTATGGACCAAGACAACCCACACCGTCATGTCATTGATACCATTCCAGACAGAAGCGATAAGAATGTCACGAAGGAGAACAGCGGGTGGGTCTTTACATACACCAGTCCTAAAGTATGACAAGATCAAATATATGGAGATTTTCCTTAGAGGAAGTGCTGACAGTAGCAGAGACAAATTCAAAAGCTTGTATGGGAACTGTAAGTAATGAGATGTGGTTCTACTAAAGCAAAGCTTCTTCGTTATTAAACAGAGAACGTTACTATCATAAGGAAGTTGAAATCACACACACACACACACATACACACACATACACACACACACACATACAAAGGGCATAAGCAGCTCTTCACATCACTCCTGTTGACGTCACAGGTTCAAACTAAAAACAATACCCCATGAACTGTGCTTAAGAGAAGGAGAGTGTAAACTCGAAATACATTTCCTCTTTCTGAAAATTAGTTTTCCATTCCTTGCACATTTTGTGGGTCGGAGCTTAAGGAATTGCGTTGCTGGTGTAGGGATTGTGTTGGTGATGCAGGAGTTGTGTAGGTGATGCATGAATTGTATTTATGATGAGTGTTTTCCTGGTGGCGTGGAAGTTTTGCTCGTGATGCAGAAACTGTGTTGGTGATGATCTTTTTGCTGGTGATGGGTATTGTGTTGGAGATGAATATTATTTTGGTGATAAGTGTTTTGTTGGTGATAGATATTGTAATGGTGATGGGTGTTGTGTTGGAAATTAATATTGTGGTGGTAATAAGTGTTTTGTTGGTGATAAATATTGTACTGGTAATGAGTGCTGCGTTAGAGATGAGTATTGTGCTGGTGATGAGTGTTGTGTTGTGTTGGTGATAGGTATTGTGAGTTTTGTGTTGGAGATGATTTTCGTGTCGGTGATGAGCGCTGGGTTGGTAATAAGTACTGTGTTAGCATCCCAAGAGTTTTTGTCAATGGTACTGAGGACGTGTTGGTGATGTAGCAGCTTTGCTGGAGAGGAGGAAATTTTTTCTACTGTTGGTGCAGGAGTTGCGTTACCGATGAGTGTCGTGTTGGTGGTGCGGGAGGAGCTCTGGTGGAAATGAATGAATTGTGAGGTAGTACGGAGGTTGGGACTGTGGTGTGGACTTCAGGATTATAGTGTTGGAGTGCACTGGCGGTGATTTGAGGCTTCGTAATTTCAATGTTTGTACTTCACACTATTTTGAATTAATCATCTGTTTATATACTTTTATAAGTGGAGGCCTTTACGTAATGTTTTTGATAAGAAAAGTTAAAGGGCTACTGTAAGTGAAAAGTAAGCTTAGCTTTGATGGTGGCTTCAAACAGAAAAGGCAAACATTCTAGGAAACTGAAACTAAATACGCTCTCATCCTCGTGGGGATCTAAGGCGTCCCTGTTTATTTCGTAAGAGACAGAGTCCCAAAGGATGAGAATTTTCCCATTGCTTCCCCTTCCCTTTCCCTAACATTCCGTCCTGTCCATCTCATTATCATTTCCATGAAATGGTTGATCGGGAACTTTCGATCTTCGCAGGGGACTGTACGCTGGTACTGTCGTTAGATTTCACCTATTTACCATCTTTGGTGGAGGATAACGATTTCAAGAGGCCTCCTGATTTCCAAAATCTCACGAAATTTTAGGTCTTCCTTCAACAAAGGGGCTAGACCCTCCTCTGCTCTTTCTCTCAATTTGTTTCTCTCTCTCTGTTACCGTAAGAATCCCTCTCCTTCCTAATCCACACCCTGCCAGTGTCGTCTGTATACATGATCAATAGGGCAGACCTTTGTTTGTCGGTGTTTCCTTTGTCGTTTACTCGGGATGGAAATCCGTCTTTTATGCTTGGTTTGCCCTCGATTTTCTGTTTCCCTCTCAACTTTCTCTATGAAACATGCCAGAGAGAGAGAGAGAGAGAGAGAGAGAGAGAGAGAGAGAGAGAGAGAGAGAGAGAGAGACAAAGGGGGACTATGGTTACTTTAAGTTAAGCTAAGAAATAACCATTACCCTTTATAGCTACAACCTATATCCCCACAAGGCGGCGATGTCTTACCTTACCAGATTACTACAAAATCCCTATGATACTAGAAGCAGCCTCTGCCATCGGTGATTTTACCGCTAGGTACACAAACTTCGGATGTTCTGCCACAAACACCTCAGGCAGAAATTTAAGACTAATCAAATATTTCCAAGCTCAACACCTGTGGCCAAATTTCCCAACCTCTATAGGTCACTCAGCCCTGACCATACCGGATATGATTCTTGGATATGGCAAAACTTGCCAGAGTATCCATATCAGACAAAGTGACCTCACAAAGAGCGATCACATTCCCACGATAATCAGTGACTCAACCGCTCCAATCCTCATTCCCAGTACACAGCGGTTAGCTGCCCAGAAAGGTAACTGGTACCTATTTAGTGAAAAAAAATCAACAAAAAAAAATTCTCCAGAACCGACCTCGAAGAGAATCAAACTGTTGAAACAGATATGGCTCCAGATAGGTGGCATGAAACCATCTCAATACTGCAATCAGCTGCAATCCTATCCACAGATACAACACATTATCATACCTTCCGCCCACTCCAGCTATGATAGAAACTAAACACCATGTTACCAGTATTCTAGACCGCGCCAACTCTTACGGCTGGACATATGCTCTACACCAACAACGTAAAGACCTCTAACAGACCTTCATGGAAAAAACACGATGACAACATAATCTGCATTGAAAAAATATGATCAACTTCCCAATGCAGAAATATAATGAAGCGTTCTGGCAAGGAGTCAGACGCTAAGAAGGAAATACCAAAGCCAACATCAAATATCTAAAAGTTAACAATAACATTACTGATGATGGTGAAGTTATGACAACAGAATTCACGAACACATGGAAAAGAGTGTTCAAGATTACGCCTGAAAAAAACTATAACGAAGATCACAAGAAAAACCCAGCAGAACTGTCCCCTAACACAGGCTTCTCAATGGCAATAGACATGTCGGAACTTCATACAGCCAAACAGAAAAACAAGAACTCAGCCCCGGAAAAAGTAAAAGGACTTCAGTACCTTCTCAATATCTACAGTGCTTTGCTATGCACAGGATACTTTACCGAAGGGTCAGAGAGGCCAGAGTTACCATGATACCAGAACCAGGAATGCCAGAAATAGACCCAAAGAACTACCGTTCCACATCCCTCCTAGAAGTTCTGGGGAAACTTTTTGAATGAATTATGAACTCAAGGTTAAAATGACACCTTGAAAACAATAACCTCTTTCACCTTAATCAGTGTGGCTTCCGGAGGGCCAAAAGCACCACCTCAGCAATCGTGATAGCGGCAAAAAAGAAAAAAAGCTATCTCCAGAGGACTAGGAAGAAATTGTACAGTTATACAGAGACGAAAGCAAAACCTTTGGCAAACAGTGGGCAATCGACCTACAATATAAATTCCTACAATCACGCATGCTGAGATCACAAAAAGGCTGCTGGGTAACTTTCTAGACCAACGCACTGCGAAAATCATCATCAACCCTGCAACTTCAGCGGGTTCCCACAGGGCAGCGTGCTATCACCAACACTGTTCATAGCTTATACAGCTGACATACCCCCACCAGTCGGTGACATGAGCATGGACGTCTTCTATGCCGATGACGCTACTCAAATAGTAGTCTCGAATAACTCACTTCCAGAACTTACTCGTCTAGTACAATCAGACGCAACCAGACTATAACAAATTCGAAAGGGACTGGAAGATAAAAACATATATAAACAAATCTATTATAGTATCGTCAAGAATGATGTAACCCAACGACATAATCACAGAAGGTATCACGATATCGCATAAGATGAGCTGCAGAATCCTGGGTCCCACAATCACATCAAGGGGTGTGATAACAGATCATGTTAACAAGAGATTCGCACAAGGAAAAGAGTCCTTGACCAGTCTATATAGATTCTGGCACCTTTCAGAGAACCAAAAATTACACATAATCATGGCCATGATAATACTGTCCTAACTCACTCTTCTATACCACTGTTTCTCTCCACCAAATCACGCATACTGAACTTACAGAGGATACAAGGCTCTACGATTCGTCACAAATGAAATATACTCCTACATTCAAAACATGCAGAACAGCACGAACGACTGAAAATCAAACCAATCGGTTCATGCCTGAGAGATGCAGCCCAAAAAGTATGGCAGAGACTATAAGACAACGATGATACAAACTACAGACAAATCCAAGATCTGGAAAACAGCACACACATGGAATACCCTTGGTTCCCTCGAAGCCTCAAAGCGCTCAGGGAGGCCCCAGTCATCCATCGAAGTACACAATGAATAATGTTTAACTTAGTTTAGTGAGTCTCCTTCAACAGACCAGAGATACAACACTAATTCATACACATCCTTAATCTGCTGGGGGTATATAAATAGGGCAGCAAAAACACACTTCCAGATAATGGCCCACACGCATAAAAAAAAAAAAAACTCACACCAGACATTTGTGCACACTCCAGTCTTCTCTTCCATTTCAAATTAATCTGTCCCCTGTCCCATCTCTTCTTCCTCTCCTCTAACCATCCTACGAAAGAAAGAAAATATTCTTTCGATTTCTTTAGCACCATCAGTTCGCATCCTTTTCAGCAGGATTTGTTCTCTATTTACAACATTCTGTACACTCCTCTATGCATCATTTACAGGCGTCTAAACCTTGGACCTCTCGCTGGACACGTGAAGTTAATTATTCACCAGCTTGGTGTTGACAGAAGACACATAATTCTATATTACCTAAATCTATCCAAATTCCTTAGCTGTACAGTGACAGCACTCCACTGGGAGAGTTGGACAACACAGTTGAGTCTGCCTGCTGGTGAAATCATCCAGGACCTAAGGAGACAGGGTTCCGCTTGTGGTGTATGCCGAAGCTCAGTACCTCTTCAACGCCAGGCCTGGGTGGGAGGCCCTGCCGATAACCCTGTGAACCCTGGCTCTTATCACCCACCAAGCATCGTGTAACACCACAACTTCCATCATTATTCTCTTATAGTGTTCCCTGGGATCAGAGGTGTCCGCAGTACCAGACCACTCGGGGGTCTGGCGGGACGCACGCATGTATATGTTCAGATCGATCAGAGGGAATCATATTTCTCTTCTTAACACCAGCGATCAAGGCTGCCACAGGAGTTCGTTACTTACTTTCTTGTTATCTGTACCAGACCACTCGGGAGAGGTCCTAGAGGCAGGACGCATGTGTATTTGCAGATAGATCAGAGAGGGACAGCATATTTTCTCGCCTTACGCCACTGGCTCCAGGCTGCCAGGAGTTGTGTCATTTTGTCCCTATTGGTTTCAGAGGCACAAGATCTCTGGTGTCATCGGTCTCGTCACCACAGGGGACCTCCAGTAAGGCAGCTTTCTGATGGTATCCGGGGATGGGCTGAATGTGAACAAGTCCCCTCGGCGGAAACTGCTGGGGATCGGGTCAAGGGGAGGGAGTTCCTGGGGGTTCTCGCATGAGTAAAACTCTGTTCAACTCGATCCACCCAGGCTGGGCGTTGGGGAGCTTCGCCCTTGATAAACAGCAACAGTTCAATCTGTCATTTGAGAAAGCTACGTTGTTGAGTGAGCTATATTGTGGACGGGCTGCACTATTATCAAGCTACATTGTCAATTGGCCATACTGTGAGGAAGCTATGTTGTGAGTAAGCTATATTGTGAACGAGGCACACTGTTAGTTAACTATACTCTGAGGAGTTTACATTATGAGAAAACTGTATTGTCAGCAAGATGTACAATCAGCAGGCTACAGCGGTTGGCATTTAGAATTGGACTGCATAATTGATTTTACCATGGATGTCAAGCTCAGGTACCATGAAGTTGTGCTGTGGAAAAGATAAAGGCAAATTACTTTTTATGTTACAATAATTTCCTTTGGTTCCTGATAGATACGCCCCGTAACTTTATCAGAGTAATTGGAGGTAAAATATGATCTGACACCATTATCGTTTTCATGGATCAGTTCACAATGCCACAAAGAGTATTGTCCATCTGACCTACATGTATATACATGTCAAGTTCCTGTCAACTCACTTGGTAAAGTAACAACTGATAAAATTACTTCTGACTTAAAAGCACAGTGTTTGGCTTGAGCGAAAGTGTGTTAGTACAGGTAACAAGTAGGAACTAGAAAAGAGATCTAAAAGCAGCAGGAAGAAGTGTTGAAGAATAGTATTTCGAAGTTCATCACGAGTATCCTTAAAGTAAAGTCTTTTCCCCAAGCTATACAAATGAGTTCTTTGTTTCTCGGATTATAACTGACGCAGGAAAAGGAACTCTTTGTCATATAAGACTTAACAGACCACCCCGATTGAGTCCTACGGTAGCCATAGACACTGATAAAACGCAGCGGCCAATTACAGTAGAGGAAGCACCCCAGAACCTAAAGAAAAGGGTTGTTGGCTACCTGAATACTACAATATTAGAGAATAACATGCCTTATGGTCCTCCATAGTGTAGCGGTTAGCGCTCCTGATTGTGACGCATATACCGGATGCCCAGTGTCGAGCGTATAGGTTCGAATCCTGGTTGCGGCAGACGGTCTACAGTCAAACCAGATGCTCATCCAATCTACTAGTAAGTGGTTGGTCGATCAAGTGGGTACCTGGCTTAGGCTAAGACTACACATAGCGTCAATGAGACGGCCTTGATTATGGCATACTAATACATGACCAGATTCAGAATATATATATAGACATAAATGCTCTTCATCCTATGTTTCTGATGTAAAACTTGACATGTATATCGATGCTGTTCTGCTGACTGTACATTATTACCTTGCTTCCCACCATGCCCTACCCTCTACTGTCTCTCTAATACCCCGCCTTCTCTGGGTGTTTTAGTTCACCAAACATTTCAGTGTCACTTTGAGCGATAACATAAACTGGAAAGAACACTTCAGTAACCTCATGAGAACTCCAAACTATGGTCTTTGCATTCTTCGTGGACTCAAGACGCTTGACCTCTTTGCGTTTAGATTAAAAACCTACACAATGTCCATTCTTCTCGATCTTACCTATGCCTCTCCAGCCGAGTTTTCCTTCGCACCCACCACACACACAACAGGGGTTACTAGGAAGGGTGCAGAAACGGGCATCCAAGATCACTTTCTGTCCATCTTACGCTAAATTTCAAGAGTAACTCAACAAACTACTTCTCTCGATTCCTTTCAGTCATCACCTGGACCTCAGGCAATTGTTTGGAAAGAAGCAACAGCACCACTTACGCCATGTTCACCTCCTGCCACCACAGATTCTTCGTCCCCAAGTTAAAGTTTGACACTAAAAGAATTTCAAGCCCATTATAGGTTATTCACACCGCTAGAGAAACAACCCCATCCCAGAAACTGTAAATATCATCAATAACAAATTAAGTTCCCATTTCGCTGTTTGTGAAAAGACAGTCTGTTTCACTCCCACTAACGTTTTCTTTAAAGATCTCCCATGGTTCACATTATGAACATTGTATGCTCTCAGCCTTCGGCAGCAGTTAATTCGGGAAACCATAAGTTACTAAATATCATTACCATGATCAATGTTATCTATTGCCATTATTAGTATTGTTATCATTATCAATATAAGTATGATCATTATCATTATTATTATTATTATTATTATTAGTAGTAGTAGTAGTAATAGTAGTAGTAGTAGAAGTAGCAGTAGTAGTAGCATCATTTGTGTTTATTACAAACTCGTGTGTACATAGACATACATAATATATAGACTTTGTGAGCGTTTGTGTGTTTGTTTACAGCTCTGTACGTGTTTAGGTATCGTATCCTTTTCTCCATAATAGAGAACAGTAGCCATACAGATACATATAATTTCTGAAAAAAAAATGAAGTGAAGAAACGGTGCTTGTCGCCTCGAACACAGAGCGAGCAGGCTCCGAGCCCGTCGGCCAGCCTACTGGAACCTCCAGCTTATCATAGGCAATAACCTCCGCCAAACAGGCTATAACACTGAGGCTCTGCAAATAAACCATTGTACTTCTAAACAAGAGGACACACGCACTGATCAACACGACTGATTTTAACGCCGCAAGATTTGTTTAGACTGGTAAAAACTGGTCCTCTATTGTCAAACGAGCCTCTTGCATTAGACCTTCTCTGATCCAGCCAAGGTGTGGCTGGCAGGGGAGTTTATCTATGTGGATTAAACCAGTATTTGTCTATTTCTTTTAATATTTCTAATCATCGGAGTAGAACTAATTGTCTCCACTGATATGATGGCAGATGATTTACTTGGATGAAGTTTGGGAGTGGGTGTGTGGGTCAGGTGTGTGCTCTCAAGAATATGAGTGAGAAATGCACAGAAAAAGAGAAAGATTTGTATAAGGCATTTATGGATATGGAAAAAGCGTATGATAGGGTGTATACACCCTAGGTATCATGTGCGTGTGTGTGTGTGTGTGTGTCTGTGTGTGTGCATTTACTTTCTACCTATATTAATCTATATGTGCATTGGGTGCCGGAGGGGAATCTAAACTTGTAGGACCTCATCTCTTTAAAGTTCTGCATGTTGTCCGCGTAGACATTTTCACCAGTTCATTCCGTTCCTGTACAACTCATATAGCATAGAAGTTCTTCTTTACATCTTTTCTCACGAGTTTCTTGCTCTGTCTTTGCATCTTTCGAAGAAATGCTCACTGCTGGCATCATCAAGCGGGGTTTAGATACTGAAAGGTTAAGATGAGATCAC
Organism: Panulirus guttatus; assembly: GCA_032361385.1. Lineage (NCBI taxonomy): Eukaryota > Metazoa > Arthropoda > Malacostraca > Decapoda > Palinuridae > Panulirus > Panulirus guttatus. The sequence goes on from JAUUDW010626331.1 coordinate 8,995, forward strand.
ATCTCACTCTTCTCTTTTCCATGGTGGACAAATTCATGACCTCTCACTGTAACTCAGCTCTCTTAATTCTAGTCCTAAATTTGTTGCCCTCCTCAGGGATTTCTCCATCGATTATTTGTGCTTCCTCAAGCAGGGTGACCGGACGTGTGAAGTACATTCTTCTTATGGCCTAATATGCGATATGAACAGTTTGACGAATATTTCTATACCCATGTACTTGAATGCAAACCTAACTGTAGCCAGTAGACAGTATGTCTGTTTTATAATTCTCTGACGATGAGGCTATGACGAGAGCTTAGATATAATGTGGACTCCTAAGTCCCTTTCACGCACATGTTCCCACAGATTATTTCCTGCTAGACTGCAGTCATGTTAAGGCCTTCATTCAGGGTGTCCTATCCTCATCACTTTTACATTCAGCAGTGCTGATTTTCTTCAACTATATATATCTGACTGATTCTGGAATTTGTCTTGGTCCCCTTGTAAGAAAGTGTAATTCTCTTGTCTTTACTTCCCTCGTCCGTGAACATATTTCGGTATGATTCCAGATCTTTTGGCAAATTGTCAACACAGATCAAGAAGAGCATTGGTTTCAGGACTGAGCCCTGCGGCATATCGCTGTGACCCCATCACATTTCAAGAAGGCTTCTCAGACATGAGTTCTTTGCTCCCTTCCACGAAGATAATTTTCTCTCAATTGAAAGAGTCTCCTTCTTCCTGCCAAGAGAGCCTACTTCTTTACCAGACTGTCTGCAGTGTCGCTCTATCTTCACAGAACATCCCTAAGCTCTTTCGCTCTATAACATCTTTCGTTGAACCACATTTCTTTTGCATTCTATATCTTCCCCTTCCTAATTGCAGCAAAAAGAACCCATACCTTAAAGTCTTAAAAAGAGATCCCTAAACAAGTGATATATCTGGGGACTAAAACTTTCAATAAATCACGAAATGAGGAGCAAGCGCCTAGCGATTAGAGGCTTAAAAATATCACACCAATATTTGAAACGGGAGATAAGAAACATTCATTAAATTACCGCATAATAAACCTCATCTCAGTAATGGGAAAAGGTGATGGACACCCTCATTAAGGATAAGCGTGTAGCCTTTTTTGGAACATGTCAATTTTATAACGAATTACCCACACGAATTTCATTATAAGAGATTCGCCTAACCAACTTTCCGGAGTTTTTTTTAATCTTGTATGTTACTGGGACATAATGTGTTTTACTTAGTCTCCCAGAAAGCCTCTTATAATTAGGTACCCCAGAGGGGAATGTTGTCAAAAGACAGATATGAATGGGTTCATAACTGGTTTACAAACAGGAAACAATTGCTGACAAAAGACGAGTCTCATGGTAGTGAAACACAAGTATGTGAATGGGTCCATCACTGCTAAAGACGGAAAACAATGGGTTGTATTAAATCGCAATGCGTCCGGCTTGCTTGGAATAGGTAAACTGGGTTACAAAAGGGTATCACTTCAGACCCTATTCTCTTTATAATCGTTACTAATAATAATCTTTGTAAACTTTATTGATGATCCATAGACAAAATTAACGGTGAAATCGCTCTAGATGTGCCGACGACACAAAACTAGGGTGGAAACCCACATCCAAACACTTACCCTTTAGTTCAACAGAATGCTCCTAACAAAAGTGCTTGCATCCTGGAAAATGATGTTGATCGATGTTCTGTGCTTCAAAAACCGGCCACAAGTTTTTATAAGAAAAGTCAAGCAAAAGACAGTGCAGTCCTCAGTAACTCAGGAATAACTGGAAATGGACCATCTGGAGAAACCCAGTCAACAGGTATGACTAAATGAGAACTTTACACTGATTTTGCATTTCTCCAGAATGAATAAGTTAACTTTTGAATGATATTCAACACATTCCAGCTTTTATTTGTTAATATGTTATGGTTGATGTAACAATGATTTTGGTGGTAGGTCAAAGAGGGAGTATTGTACAGGGGAAGTATTTTAGTGCATGTGAGTAAACACTAGGGCTGTTCAATATGACTGTGGGATTCAGTTATATCTTTGTATCACTTATGTTTAATGAAGTTTCCATTTTCAGTGGATGGATTATGTGCATACAGCTTTTCATTTTATTCACAAATGTCCTCCACTTTCATTCACCATGTTGAGCTAATCAAAAGCCTTTGTGCTAATATCAGCATATTGATTTTTTAACTCTGCACAACATGTTGATTTATAACTTCACCCTCACATAGATTTATAACTTCACCCTCACATACACTGATGAAGTCGATATTAAGCAATAGTAACAGTAGGAATCATCGTAAGAAAAATATGAAACACTTCCTCATAGCAGCAGGCTTTTACAAAATATTTTTTTATGAAGTACTTTTTATCCCAGGGGATAGGGAAGAAAGAATACTTCTCATGTATTCCACCGCGTGTCGTAGAAGGCGACTAAAGGGGGCGGGGGTGGGGGGCTGGAAACCCTCCCCTTGTT
>JAUUDW010626353.1:0-11471 GCA_032361385.1 Panulirus guttatus
CGTTCACATCACGTAGAAAAAAAGTGTCAGAACATGCCTCAGACTTTTCCAGTTAACTTAAGATCTTGAGTGATGCCCAGGCAACACGCCCACGAACCACCAGCCTTACAAGGGTAATGACATCAGAATCAAGTTGCCGTAAGTAATGGCTGAAGTCTTATAAGTCGAGGTGCAACGCTTTCGATTAGGTGAGGTCTCTTATAAGATAATTAAGTGAGGCACGTCCTCCTAAACGAGCTGACGAGATCCAAGGCTTACAAGGAAATGAAGGAGAGGCGGTGGAAGGCGTTGGACTGGGCCAGCTATTGGCCCTCTACTCCATAACTCATCCATCGCCCTGTCCGTCTATACTTTATGATGATGAAGGAGGAGTGAAGGGAGACGCTGTATTAACCTGGGCCAGTTATAGGCCAAGGGCACGACAACAGGTAACAACTGGTGCACAGAGCGACACTCACGGATTATAATACATCCAAGAAAACCTTTAGTTCTCGTGTCTTGTTTAGTCCAACACTTTAGAAGATGCTGAACGGGATTCCTTTTCTAGATCTGTTCATATACGGACTATCAGGACTGTATGTGGACGGCCTTTAGATGGATATGGTATTGTATATGTGTGATCGGGGTCGCCTAGTCGCCAGCACCTGTCAAGGACGTCTCTCATATCTCGCTGGATTAAAGAAATGTCACTTTGGGGTTAGGGTAGAGCGGAGAGGTGGTGGAGACATAGTGATCTCTGAAGGCTTTTTATTTTTTTTTATCCTCTTTTGTGACACATATGTAACGTGTCTGTGCTCAGGGATGATGTAATATGTGTGGTTTGTGACGCGTGACGACTTATGAGCAGGAACCTACCCCCCGGCTGTGTGTTATATTGCCGACACTGAGGTCATTTCTACCTCACAGGATTTTTTATATCTGCTATCCCGACGTTTATTAAAGATTTCATTTGTTTCATTCCTTTCTCGGTGCTTTACTTCCCTCATTCGTTTTCATTTAGTATCTTTTATTGTTATTCTCTCTCTAAGCATCAACTTTATTTTTCTCTCCTCGTCTACAGCAAACCTTGTTAAAGGAAACACCTCCTTAAGACTCTCAAAGAAAATGAGAAGACAAAAGACTCGGAGGTTCTGATTTGCGATATACCAGCGAGCACTCTAAGCATCACCCGACAGGATTTTATCCAGGGAGTTACAGCCTTCAAGACTTACTCGCATGGCATTACCATTCCCTGAGGCCAGAAGCAGAGGTTAATGTCTCAGAAAATTAATCGTTCTAAGGCGGAGAAAACCAGTTCATTATAGTTTTATCACAGCTGAAAGTGTTCTTAGAGCGAATGAGACACTCCTTGTTCATGAAGCATCCCACCTGGGAAATGGGTCACCCTGAGACGAGACGTCGTTTTGGAACGCATGATGTTTCAAGGTGCATTAAGACACAGGGAGTCCTTACAGGGATTCAGCCGTCCGTGAGGCATTGGAATAAGTGAAGTCTGCAGGGCGTCCTCATAAGGGGTTGATCACGCTCACTTCCTGGGGCGTCCTTGGGAGTAGAGTGGGTTTCACTGTGACATGGGGCGTCCTGCGAAGGAACGCGTCGCGCTGGAGCTGTGGGCAGGTCCTTAAAGGGAGTGAGGGAGTTGCCCTGAGCCGCTGGAGGGAACTTACGGACACTCTCCCTCATGTGTTTGTGTGTGTGTCTTTAGATACACGTTTTTGGTCATCGTCTCTCCTCACGCTCCCTTGGCCTGGCCTCATGCTCACCTTACCCCCTGGCCTGTCCTCATTCCCCGTCCTCCCCCACTGCACCTCAGAAGAACTTAAATAATAGAATGTTTTACAGCCGCAACATTTTCCCTGATATTTGAGGAAATGGAAAATAGTTTTCCACAACTCTCCTCTTGAGGACAAACATGTGCTGTATACTTTTTCTCTTTTTGTCCTTTATTAATTTACTGCGTACAAATTTCTAAAAGGAAAAAAATATTTGGAATTGTGTTTCACAGCACCAGGCAAAGCCTAGCAACGGCTGACACGTGTATGAGAACACGAGTCAAGGCTCAGTGGAGGGTAAAGATTTCCTGAGGGCAGTCACCAGATGTTGGCCTAAATGCTATATCCAATATCTCCGGGGAAAACGGGAGACTTAAAGAATACTTTTGCACTTTACCGGAAAGCTGTGTGATGCGCCCCAAACAAGTATAAGACTGAAAAGTACGATTTTTACATCTGATCTTTTTTCTTTTTCTTCTTCTTTCCTTAGCTTTAGCTGCTGACGTCACTTTGCTGAGGCAGCAGCAGGTGTTGCCGGGGCGGCGGCCGACGTCAGCAGCGTCAGCGTCTGACGCCAACAGCTCCCTCTCACACTCACTAGCGGGACTCGCCACTCTTATGCACGGATAAAAAACTTTCCTGGGATTTTACTCCCTGAAGCTTGCTCCAGCCAATAGGATTCATCCTCTCCCTTCTATACGCTTTTATCCTTACTTAAACCAGGTTTAACCCAGCATCTCTTTTACCATCCATACTCCTTCACCCCTTTCTCATATCCTATCCTTCACTCACCCTTCCTTCTGTCACCCTTGTATCTCCATCCTTCTTATTTTTACTCACTCTAACTCCTTCATTCAATCCTCATTCAAACTTCAAGCGGAACATCTCGTAAACCCTCCTTCCCTCTAACTCCTTTCCCTCCCTCGTACCTTCACCTAATCGTCCCTTCTCATCCTTCCATCACCTACTCCCCCTTCGCGTCTCTTCCACGCCTCTCCCTCCAGACTCCTACCTTCCCATGGACGTCTGTAATAAACTCAGACAAACTAGCACCAGCTGAGAATATCCTCACATGTCTGGAGGGATCCTGAGATCGAGTTAAGTGTTGGTGAGGAAGGAGCTCCAGATGTCACTGTTGGAGGGACGAAACTTCAGCTCCATGTATCAGGCCTCTGTCAGAATTGGGTTTAGAATGAGGTTTATTCACCGATCCATAAACCAACTGAATCACTGTCTTATCCCAAGACACAGGAGATGTCTGTAGCTAAAACACAAGTCTCTCCCGCTGCTATATGTCTTCTTCTTCAAGCTATAGTATCATTGTGACAAATGCTTATACGTAACTGTGTCTTTGTGTCATACGCTATACCTTCGTTGTGACTGACAGTTACAATGCCAATTTATTATAGGCATTGTCCCCGTCCACTCGATGTCTAAGTCTCCCGACATCATCACTGGTCTGACTTTTCCTGAATGTTTAACTCATCCTTCGATTTTAATTTTCCCTCCAGGTGTTATATACTGATTTACTTAACTTTCCAACTAGGTCTCTACTCACTCCTTCCACTTACGACTCTCCTGCCAGGCCATATGTTCGTCTCAGGTGTGAATTCCCTCCTGCATCTGGCTCTTCCCTCGTGTCTGACTTTTATATAGTATCTAACTCTCCTTCCAGAGGCCAGAGTCAACCCAGTCTTATGTTTTATTCACGTCCTCCTCCTTTCAGGTAGCACTCTTTTATCATTTCACAAAACCTTCCAAGACCTTATAAGGCACCCGTCCTTGACCTATACGTTCACATCAGGCTCTAGGTTCAACACACCTGCTGGCTTTTATTCCAAATCTTCCTCTCCCTCCAGTTCTTTTCTAACTCTTTCAGCGTACGACTCTCCTATAACGTATAGGCATTCATACCCCATTTGTCTTTGAAAACCTTTCCATCCTTCTATTGCATTTTTCTCTTTAGATCCGGTTATCCTCCTTTCCTTAATCAATTTTCCCAAGGGTTTATTCCATTTCCATTCTTAAGACTCCTTCCAGGTCCATCTCTCCCTACAATCCTAGTCACGTCAAAAGCCCATCTTTCCTTCCAGTCCTGGTCATCACCCAGGTCCATCTCTCTTTTCATTCCCGCTCACCCTCCAGGTCCACCTCTCCCTCCAGACCTCGTCACCTTCCAGGTCTAGCTCTCCTGCCAGTCCTGGTCACCTCTCTTATTCTGAAAAGAAAAAGAAGATCGGGAAAAGAGTCCAGGAAACGTATTTCCTCCCCGGAGCTGCAGCAGTAAGCTTGGTAAATGACGTCTCACTCAATACTTGTAAAACCTGGCACCCGCTACCATTTGCCAACTCCATAACCTGCTGACACCTCCCGAGTCAGCTGCACTATTCCTCAGACATTTCTCCCCTTATTTCTACATCATTCTGTGTACTTCTTGACCCTGCAACTAGACACTCGTTAATCCTAAATACTCTCTAACTTCGTAGCTAATTACTAGTACACAGTGGTTATTAATCATCCAAGTTAACAGCCCTCATTCTCTCACTGAATCTGTACGTGCTAGAATTACTTCTATATTAACTTGATTATTCCCAGCCATTCCTTAACATTATCTTGATTTGCCATTACCACTTTGTTAACAAATCATTATAAGTTTTCTTCTAAATACTTCATGATTTTGTCTAATTCTTGATTCGACCTAGACGACAGTGATTACTCTCAAACTATTCTCAAACTTCTACCCAAAACACTTTCTTTAACTTGCATCTCCTTTTTGCCGCTCTCTGGATTCGTCTCGCCGGTACTTTGGGAGGTGCTGTCACTAAACTGTACCATCCCACTGGGCTTACTTCGATAACTAACCAATAAACGCTGCCAGACCAACGTTACCAGTGCTACATCAGTCCTCGATAACCATCCACTCCCTGATACATTGCATGTCCAATGTATAAAATCCCAGTTCGATTACTGCCTCACTCTTCGCGAAAAAAAAGTGCTTATTGGCTTATAGCTATTTCCAGTCCACTGCAACTCTCGAACTTGTCTAGTAGCGCCTATGGCTATTTTCAGTCCGACCAGAGACTACAGTCCTCCTTAACTCTGTCAGCGTGTCGAGGTTCGACGTCAGCTGCCCCGTATTAGCAGGGTCCAAAGGGATGTCGGTCTCTATACTCCCACAGGAAACACAGCTGTTCCACTTACGCATTCCTAAAAGTACTTCTTAAAGGTCATAGGCCGATGGGCAAATTACACTCCTACACAAACACGCGGCAGTCATTATATAACTAACCAGGGCTCCCGGGAGATGAGCTCAGCGTTGTGTGTAAGGCCAGGTCCGGGATGAGCATATAAAGTACTAGGGCTTCGTACACATACGAGCGGGGGATCACATGTTTTGGCGTCGACCCAGCTTATTATTGGAAACCCAGGTCGAAGGGGATCAGACCCTCTTGTAATAGGAAAGCGATACTTTAAAAAAGACGTCTCCTTTTCTCTTTCTTTTTTTTGTGTATGTGTTTTTGTTTCTGTGCTCTTTCTGCTTAGTCTCTCGTGTTTTCTTTACCGCACCCTGGAAGTCTTCTTCACTGGGGTAACTGTCTAACATATGTAAGTTGTATTCTGTATTGTATTTTCGTTACCTAATTTCTCAGTCATCTGTCATTAGATATATTGTAATATACTGTAACTTCTACTTTTAGTTAGCAACATTAAAACGGAAGGTTTAGGCATTCTTTAGATGCAATTATTTCTTAAAGCTTTTCGCTTACTGAGGCCCACCATGTTCATGTACCATAATCTACCAGTCGACCACAGACGATAGTTTCACACACTCACGTACAATCATCGACCACCAGCCTGCCCTACACCTTCATCTCATATCACACTTACCCCATAATCGTCGAGCCAATCACCCAACACACACCTCAAGAAATTTCGTCCTGGACTCGCCCAGCCACCCACCCGCACATAGCCCCCATAACGTCCTAATCCATCAAAATATCACTGAGACACATATGCGTCCTTAAATCCTAAAGCACTCAGAACATATTTGATGCACCCCAGTAATCAGACCAGCCACTCATTGTCTCAAAACGTGTCCTGTGGCAATGCAATGCGGTCAGCCAATCATCCAACCACAGCTTCATCAACCAACAGCATATCCATCAGCTGTTGAGCTAACCATCACAAGACCATTGCCTCGTACGACCTCTGAGGCACAATCAACTATCAACCACATATCACTCCAAACGACCCCTTTAACCACGGTCAGCCAAAAAATCAACAACACGCAGCCTTACTGTATATGTCCCATACACCACGATCAACCAACCACCGCCAACACATCATCCCCACACCCCCCACTCACGAAAGTCATCCTATTGCCACCACCCCCAAAACTTCATAGCCAAACAGGAGCCATGTGCCACAATCACTTCACCATCCAGGCAAACCCCGTCCAGAAACCTCATGCCATTATTTACCACCTAATACTCACTATCACTGCCTCGCTATCCACTTCCCTAGAGGGCGCTGTTCAGTTAGCTGCTGCATGTGTAGAGTCACTCACTTTTCCTCCCCTCCCTCACCACTCCTGGCAAAATACTGTCTGTTGATTCGTTCTCCATGGAAGACGTAACTTCTCCTTGCGAGTTTCACGTCTGGAATGCCCTCAGCTTTGCTTCTTTATGAACGCCATCCAGGAAATGTCTCGTGGTGGACGAGTTCACTTGGGTGACACAGGCTGTTCTCTCTCTCTCTCTCTCTCTCTCTCTGCTGCTACAGAAAGCAATGCTTTTTCTGGTAGTTTTTTAACCTGCTCAAAGACGAATGATACAGATTTTTTTCCCTTATTCTTTTGCGCCATTCTGACACTTCCTGGAAACAATACACATCTTGACAACCATTCACTTAATATTCTATGTTATTTCCTTACAAGTGTGTGTTTACCGATGGAATGTTCCTAAATGCAGTTCATTTCTTTTGGTTACATTCTGATAGGAAATGTTATGCTGCCCTTCCTTCAACAGGGAAACTATTCTAAGGAACATGAATGCCACGAATCGTCTCGAAGTCAAAGCAAACCCTTAGAAACAACAGCTGAGATTCGTTTATGGAATCAGATCCTCGGGAACGAATCCTAAGATTCATTTGCACAACCAGTCTCTGTGAAGCGAACTCTGAGATTTTCTATGCACATTCAGTCCATGTGAAACGAACCTTGAGATTCATTTATCCAATGAAGCCGCGTTGAACGAATTTTGAGACTCATTGAACTCACTACAGGTTCATCGTCGATGGAGTGAGAATGCATCTAACAGTCCTCCGTAAACATGAATAAGGATTGTCCAATATGCCATCAGACAGCCTACGATTGTTTATTAGATTAATAGGATTTTTTTTTAGACCGAAGCTAATTTTAGGAAGATCTGAATGCCTTTCTTAGTCGAGAACTAACAAGAGTAAGCCCGGGAATGGTTTTCTAAGTCTAGCAAGTTTCCAGTTCATCGGTGAAGGCTGACTTACTCTGAAAAAGTGAGCCTCTCTTCTCTCAGACACGCTTCGACGATAAATGGATTTTCTAGGGTGAGGATCAGGTAAAAACAAGGAAGTTCGACTGATGGGTTCGGGAGGCGAGAGTAATGGAGGAAATGGATGGGAGTGACGGGTCTGGGTGGCGGGATCAATTACCTAAGAAGGGGAGATAAACAGGTCTGTAAGATGTGATTACCATACCTAGGATCTGGAGGTTTGTTGGGCGGGATTACCAGAGCTAGTGCGTGGGATTAGAAGGTGAGATTACCAGACCTGGTACGTTGGATTAACAGCTTTAAAGGATGGGTACCAGGCCTTGTGGGTGGGATTACTGGGCTTGGTGGGTGTTACTGAGACTACAAGAAATGATAATAGTTAGGATTAATGGGTCTGAATGTAGGAATGAAGTGGGTCTGGAGGGAAGAGGCAATGGGCTTTTGAGCAGGATTAATGGATGTGGATGGAGAGTCAGAATGAATGAATCTGAGATGAAGTATTGAAATATGAGCCAAGCAAAGAAAAAAACTCCAGTGAAATGGAAGATCAGGAATGCAAAGGGAGGCGGTGGAGATCAGCAAGAGACTTAGGGAGGCAGCAGAGATCATCAAATGATTTAGGGAGGCAACAGAAATCAGCAGAGAGGCAGGAGAAATCAGCAAGAGAATTGGGGAGGCAGTAGAGACCAGCAAAGAATGTATATATCATACCCGGAGCAGCCAGTACAGAAGAGAGCAAAAAAACAGAAATATATGTAGAAATTCTTCAGAATTCAGAGGAGGAGAAGAAAAAAAAAGCTTAACGATATTCCCGGAAGCGTGAGTCTAACGAGGGAGAAAATTGGCTTAGTTGAAAAGAAGAAAGAAGGAAGTTTGTTTATTGAGTCTGGTGGGAGCAAATGTTCCACCGAGACAAATCTTGGAAGTCAAGGGAGGCAGACGCCAAACCTTTTTACTCTAGCGGTAAAGAGGAAAACAGGAACAAATGCGCAGAATGCGAAGTGATGATGACAACGGCAGACAAGCCTGGAATAAAGAAGATGATAACGGAAGTAGATGATGCGATAATGGTAGGGATAACTGCATGATAACTGTGCGAAAGAGCCCCAAGTAAACTTAGCTGAGCTGTATAGCCTTACGATTGGTGGTATCACGTGTCGACAGAACCCCCATACTCATGACGAGATAAGCAGACAACCCCCACACTGATGAGGATAGCAGCAGACAACCGCACACTGGTAGTAACAGAATCGGACGATATCACAACAATGTCACTACAAGTGGACCAGCAGCACACAACCCAGCACTAATAAAAACGATAACTCGGAGACCAGCATCGTTTACAGCAACACAAGGTGGCGCCGCAGTCATAATAAAAATGTGGTAAACGAGACGTGGAATAATGAAAGAAGTTTACTCGTCTGAAGTGCCGGTTGGGTGATCTCCCTCACTATCAAGGTCGGGGAACTGCATATCTCCTATGCAAATCCAGTTCCGGTGATCAGATCTTAAGAATACAGGAACGTGGGACGAGAGATTAAGTCCGTTGCTGCAGGACATAGCAAAAGCATCTCTTGCTGCTGCAGCTTGCATAACAGGACTGCGCACTTCTCTCAAAAATATTCGCCAGAACCTGATGCCTTTTCACTATGTTCACGAGAACCTTTTCCCTCATACCTGAGGATCTTGCTCGTTATATTCACCAGACTCTGGTCCCTACTGCTTCGGTACTTCACTTAACATATTCACCAGAACTAGTCCCTCCCTGCCTTAGCTGCTTCTTCATTATATTCAAGAGAACGTGACCCCTTCTGCCTCAGTAACTCACTAATTATATTCACCAGAATCCGGTTCCTCCTGACATTCGCGCTGCAATTATGGTAAAGAACATTCATGGGAAAGCTGAGGACGTTAATCCACTATTAATGTCAACTGGGTAACGCATGAATAGGTTCGCAGAGTGAACTGGTGAATCCAAGAATGAAATAACGGTAGTAGACCTTAGCTAAAATAAGTGTTGACTTTGAGGCGGTGGATTAAGTGGACGAACACTGTTAACAGTCTTAGTCGATGATAAACAAGAACTGTGACAGCTCTCTCGACGTAGGACACTGAGTCATCTGAGGCCGACTGGTGATGATATGGAGAGAGGAAGAAAATGGGTAAGAAACCATACATAAGAAGGGATCAGAGACCCCACAAAGCCTGATCACAGCCAGTAGATGACCAATGTTTTCCTGATCTGAGCCCTGACAACATTCAGTCACCATCAACTGCGAGGAACCAGTGTGTCCCTAGCCTGGGCCCTTACAACACCATGTTATCAGCATTAGGGAACATCTTCTCCACTGTGCTGCTCACTGCTACACCGACAAGTATGAAGCTGAACCAAGCAGCATTTGCTTAAACCCTATGAGAACTATAACATGAGGAGCAAGTGTGTTCCTACTTCACTCTAAACTTAACTGTTTGTGAAAAGAGAACTCTCATCTGTTTTCTGTATGTTTTTCATCACATTCGAAGACTAATCACGCAGAATTATTGACTTGTACATATATAGTTCTATATGATATAAGAGCGAGATATATTCTCTCAGAATATAAAGAGATGATCTCAGTTACTTGAGGTACTAGGTCTTGTATTGTGATGTTTTCAGGACAGGAGATACATAAGAATGTTTGCAATGTTCACGCCTCTCCCTTGACACGACACAAGATCTTGAGTTTCAGAACTCTTAAGTTCCCATGGCTTTTTTCTTGTGCAAGGAATAGTATGTTAATCGTGAAGTTTAACTAATAATCAGAGTTAACCATCGCTTCTGCACCGCAATAAAATCAACATAAGGGCAACGACATACCTATTATGGAGACGAAACCTTCAGTGGATAATCTTGGGTGTGACATGATAAATAGGTTCTCATTATCCTTAAACACCATCTCTTCAAATAACACCATAAACAACTTTCTACAAAAGTGCCCATAAAGTTAACAAGGTATATTCTCATGCTCGTATAGATATACTACAATAATATAGTGTAAAAGACATCACATATTACTCCTGAGGAGAGGCAGCTCTGATGATTTTACGTAATGACAGAATTTACGATGAATTTACGACGAGGTGTAATCATGACAACGACAGACGCACAGGTATGGGAACCAAGACGTGACGCTTGCTGTGGCCGCCCGGTAGGGGTCCACGTCTCAATGCTCTCCCTCCCTGTGGGCAGAAGGCTGGGTCGTGATTAAGTTACTCCAGGAAGGGAATAAGTAGGATAATGAGGGAGGGAATTAAGAAAGAAGGTAGGAGGGAAAGAGAGGAGGGAGAGAGGGAGGGAGCGGACCATATAGGAAGTATTGCAGCGCAGCATTAAAGCCCACCATCAAGGACAAAGGAGCCACGTCCTAGACGGCACACGATCAATAAATTCTATTCAACCGCCTCAACAATCAGTTGACCGACAATCCTAAAGCTCGGTGGCCACAGGCGTATCATCCACTCCCCATACCCTCGCCCAACGCTGCCTCTGGTATCCCTTAATCAGCAACTCAGCCGCTGAATCTATGGAAAACAGCACCATTATAGACATAGACCAAAAACGCTCTTGCTAATTGCATCAGTTTCTACTAAGACGTACTCATGATGAAGGCTGCTGAAGCGCCCCTCGAATAACGTCTGTTGGAAGGAGAAGGACATAAAGTAGGATGAAACAGAAAGGAGAGACAACAGTAGAAGCGAAAACAGAATAATGAAGAGATATGGAGAGAACCTGTGCATGAATTTCTACAATTTTCATGCTGGTCTTAATGAGACTTCTAATTTTTTTTTTTTGCTTGGTGTGCTTTCATTAAGGAGTGGCTCGAGCTATAGCATAAGCCTCAAGCATAAGTCGCAAGACTGATAAGACTTAGAGATGGAGACTGGAAGACACAGCTTGGACATTCTCCTCTGGCCAACCTCCCAGCGTCAGACTGTCAGGTCCAGACCCCCTTCTCATATCTTCGTCTCGCTTCCCCTAATTGCTTGGTTGTTTCATTTTCTGCTGTCGTGGTGTTCCCCTAGTTCGTGCACGGCTCGGAATTACTCGTGATCCCTTGCTCATTAAGACAAGCTTTCCGAAATTAGTCTCTCTCTCTCTCTCTCTCTCTCTCTCTCTCTCTCTCTCTCTCTC
>JAUUDW010626364.1:0-11469 GCA_032361385.1 Panulirus guttatus
GGTCTGTGGGGCCTGGATGTGGAAAGGGAGCTGTGGTTTCAGTGCATTACACATGACAGATAGAGACTGAGTGTGAGTGAATGTGGCCATTTCGTCTGTCTCCTGGCACTGCCTTGCTGGTGCGGGGGGTGCCAATGCTGTCTCCTGTGGGGCAGGGTGGCGTCAGGTATGGATGGGGGCGAACAAGTGCGAATATGTACATGCGTATATGTGTATATGCATGTGTATGTATATGTAGGTAAATATGTATATGTTGGTATGTATATATATGTACTGTGCATATATGTGCATATGTGTGTATAAGGGGGGATGGGTCTTTCTTCGTCTGTTTCCTGGTGCTACCTCGCTGACGCGGGAAACAGCGATGATGCATAATAAATAAATAAATATATAGAAGTGAATGGAACCATGGGAGTTGAAGTGAGGCAAAAGTCTTGGGTGTACTGAGGATAGTGTGGAACAAAAGGTTAGTGTCTCAAAGAGCAAAAATGGGTATATTTAATGGTACAGGAGTTCCGTCAGTGATGTGTGATGTGAAGCGTGTGCTATAGATTAAAATATTAGGGATAGGGTGGCTGGGTTGGATATGAAATGTTTGAGGACAATATACAGAGTAAGAAATACATGCAACAGCCAGAGAAGTATGTATGAGAGAGGTGAAGAGGGTGTGCAGGAATGGTTTGGACATATGGAGAGGATGAGTGAGGAAAGGGTGACTAAAAGTGTATAAATGTCAGAAGTATAGGCAAAAAGGAGAAGGGTAAAACCAAGGAGGAGGAAGGAAGGACTGAAAGATGCTTTGAAGGTTTGGGGCCTGAACATGCAAAAGGGGATAAGGCATGAGGCAACTTGGGGCAATGTGGCTTCCAGGGGATGACATAATGTCAATAAGTTGAACCAGGACACAAGAACCAGGTGTGTGAGGCCTGGTTGTGGATAGGGGCTTCTGGTTTTACTGCATGAAACATGACAGTTGGAGATTGTATGTAAGTGAATAAGGCCACTTCTTCATCTTTTCTTGGCACTCCCTCATAAACTTGAGAAATGGCAAATGTATGGAAAAAAAAGTAATGAAAATCTTTTTCTTTCTTTCATACTAACCTATCATTTCCCATGTTAGTGAGGTAGTTTCTGGAGCAAATGAAGAAATAGCCTCATTTGCTCACATCCATTTTCAAGCTTTCATGTACAATACACTGAATCTACTACCACTAATATTGTGATTCATGAATTACACTGCAGTATTTATATTCATTACTCTTAATTGCAGTTTCCCGCGTTAGCGAGGTAGCACCAGGAAACAGACAAAGAAAGACCCATCCACTCATATACACACACATATACATATCAACATATACAAATATATATAAGCATATATACACATATACATATTCAAACTTGCTCGCCCTCAACAGTTCCCAGTGCCACTACTCCCGACAGGACACAGCATTGCTACCCCCTGCATCAATGAAGTAGCACCAGGAAACAGATGAAAAAAGGTTAATATGAATGGAGTTGTGTGCTGTAAAAGGATTGAAAATTGTGAATATTTTTTTAAATTATTCTTTCTAACTTACACTTGGTCTCCCCTTTCTTTTACACCATGCACACAATCTTTTGGTCATTCTTCCATCATCTATTCTTCCTATATGGTCACACTGTGTCCTCTTTATTCATCACATTAACTCATTTCCAGAGCAATATCCACAAATAAACTTGTCTGCTTCCTTATGCATTTTCGAAGACAATGTTACACTTGGATGTTACTACTTAGTCATCCCTCCTTTGGCCTTGATTAACATCTGAAGATGTCTGGGTATGAAACTGGTAAGGTTCCTGAAGTATTCTAGGTCTATGTTTTGGTTCCACAGGGTCTTGATCCCCTAAATAAGATGACATACTAATGAGGTGTTGCAGGATGCAGCCCCCTTACCTTGTGTTCTGAGCACCCAGTGTGCCTTGAAATCCCATGCATATCCACATTTTCTTGTTTCCTGGTGAGAATTTGGGCTTTCTCCTCCTTAGAAAGTTACAGCCAACCAAGCTAAAGCACAGGTGGAACAAATACAGTGCACATAAGTGATATTCCCAAAATGAAGTGGCAGCCAGGAAGAGTAAAGAAAAAACACAGTTCCCTCAAGATAGCCTGAGGCACACTGCTTATGCTCATACTGTTAGAAACAGTAGTCTTTGCAAACAGATGTACGATAATTTCACCCTGGAGAATCATATGCTTGTACCCGCAATGAACCTTAGTCACGTATTGCCTTTAAAAAAATATAGGGGGCAGAAAAAGCCTTTTCGCAGACAAAGTATTCTCACACCCATTTTTCACTCCATCCACAGTTTTCATTGGATATTGTAAAACAATTCAATCTATTAAGTCCAACTCCTGAGCCTGCATTATCTCTGCGACCTCTTGTAAAATTTATCTATGTTTCACTCCTACGAATTAAAGTAGGCTAACCGAAACATCCAAAAAAGTTCAACTACATTCAGAATGCCAACAACATGCATATCTTTCATCATTTCGTAAATCTTGGCATTTATTCCTCCATCATCAATAAAGACACCTCCTAGGTATGTGAAATTTTGTCATTTCCAACTTCTCACCATCTACCCAGACTATATAATTTAGATTCTCTATTCCAATACCACTAAGCTCTTGCTACCATTCACTCCTCTTACATAATCATCTAAATCCTCCCACCTTCCCCATTAACACAGCGTCATAGGCATACCACAATATTTATCCTTTTCCATTCTACTCCACTACCTATATTTTCTGCCATCCCCTCATAGCCTCATCCATTAATACAATCAACAACTAAAGGGATATAGCAAACCTGTTTATATTGTGTAAATGCCTAATTACTGACATGATGTCAATAAGAGTGGTGGAGGCCATCATGATCAGTTGTATGGATGATCTTCCAATGAATATGTTGTAGTATAGAATCCCAGACAGGAGTCTTCACACACTAGTGTCCTTGACTCATAATGAGTTTCAAAAAGGATTATATAATGCATATAATACCTTGCAGTTTATTGAGAAGATTCACATCAGATACTTCATCTGGAAGGTTGGCAATCTTCTCACGAACAAGAGCATCAGATGTTGCTGCATTTTCCAGCTCCTAAAAAAGGAGAAAAAATATTTGGGCTGAAAGTCATGGCAACAAATGAAAAAAATCCGAAGAAAATATCTGTAAATAAGAAATTAATTATGCTCATGCATAAAGTGAAAAATTAGATGTCAAAAAGCAAAAAATGGATTAGTAAATGCTCGTTCAGGTAGATGAGAGGCTGTTAGATATACACATATTGAGAAGGGTGGCAAAGTGGAAAGTGTGATAATTTCCTGGCAGAGGCAAGAGTGAAAGCGAGCGAGCATGGAACAATATCCTGTATGCAGAGATACCATGTAAGAGCAAGTAAAGAATAGCACAAGGTGTGGGAAAACGAAACTAAAGGGATGTACGAGGAATGGAGAGTGAATACAAGAAATGAAGGGAGAGTAAGAGGATATGAAATGTATTTTTGGAGGCAGTGCTTGAGTGTGCAAATAAAGTGTGAGATGCAGAAGATAGGATGTCGATGTACAAGAAAGGATAATGAGTGGTGGAATGAGGAAGTTAAACTAAAAGTGAAGCACAAGAGGGAGGTACAAGGTTGATATCTAAAATGAAAGAGTAAACGAAACAAAATGAAACTAAGGAATTGGATGAAGAATGGACAGTGAGTAAATGAAATGAAGGGAGTGTAAGTAGGTAAGAAATGTATTTTAGGAAGCTTTGCTTAAGTGTGCACATGAAGTGTGTGAGATGCAGATGGCAGGATGTCCATATATAAGAAAGAGTAATGAGAGGTGGAATGAAGTTAAATTCCTAATGAAACACAAAATGAAGGTGCATGGTTGGTATCTGTAAAGAAGGAGTGAAAGTGATAAAGAAGAGTTCATGAGAAAGCACTAGGTCATGTAAAAAGTTCAACAGCTGAAAAAGAGCAGATATATGTGGAGAAAGATATATCAAGGAACTTCCGAAATATGGATGAATAGAACAAAATGAATAAGGATATGATTAATGCATACAACATATATAAATTTAAGAAGCCGTATGATAGTAGAGAATGTTGAACAGATGGGGCCCCAAAAGTGTAAAACACCCTACCCATAATGTACAAATAGATAATCACAATACAGAAACGTTCAGAAGGGAGAAAGCAAAAGAACAACAGGAAAAATATGGGTGACAGTAAGGGCAGCAAATAGGGAAGTGGGGACAGTGAATATATGATGAGGAAATGGAGTATTTTGAAGGATTCCTGAAAATACTGGATTATAGGATGGTGAATGTAGTGTTTGAGACAAGGTAATATATGCAGTGAGAGTCAAAGTGAATGGGATAGCGATGACATGTGGTAAAGCTTCGGAACAGAATGGAACTGCATCTGTTTGTAAAGAAAGAGGGTGATGTTTCTATCAACGAGACAAAGACTAATATTAAAATTATTGTTGTATAAATTCCAATGAGAATACAAAGAAAAAGTGGTGATATACAGGGTGGTATTATGCAATGAGCAGCTGACTGGAGAGGTGCTATGTGGTCTCATGAAAAGCTGAGGGTATGCAGATCACGTATTTGCTCTAAAGAGTATATGAGAAATACTTGAAGCAACAGAGTGATTTATATATGGTATTCATGGGTCTCATGAAAAGGCATGAAAGGGCTGCCTCTGCAAAGCAAATTGAAGGTACTCAACTCAGCCAACATGTTTCTATCTGCTGCCAGATATTTAAAGCACTCCACTTCCTCCGGGTCCTTCCCCTTTAAACTTGCACTTACACTGTTCTGTGTACTCCTCTTTCTACATTTCATTACTTTATTTTTGTTTACATTAACTTTAAGTTTTTTCTTTTACACTCTCTTCTAAAATCTGTCACTAGGAACTGGAGTTTCAATGTGAAATCTGCCAACATGGCTGTGTTATCTTCAAACTGCAAAAGAATTATCTCCCCATGTCCCTACATCCTCCAACACCTCCAACTTCAGACTTTTCCATAGCCTTAAGACTATATTTACATACCTTACAACCTTGTCCATAAAGAGATTAAATGGTTATAAAGGCATCATAAATCCTTTTAACAGATCCATCTTCAATGGGAACTACAGTACCCGAGGAAAGTCTGAGGAATGGGTATCAAAAAGAAAACTTTCATTTTCTTTATCTTAGTGGTTAGTGTGGCCACCACATGCCTTCAAAACAGTTTGTACGTGTCGCAGCATGGAGTCAGTAAGGTTTCTGCATTAATCAAGGTCAATTTCATTCAATCAGATGTCTCTGTTGGCTTCAAGAAGGCGAGGAATTGAAGAAGTTTAAGCTTCATGTGAGACCACAGTTCCTTGAAGGGATCCAGGTCTGGAGAATTTCCAGGCCATTGAAGGACATTCACCTGCTTGTCTGACAACCATTTCATGCCTTTCTTTGCCTTGTGACATGATGCACTGGGCATAAAGAAGTTCCAGCCGTGGATCTCATAAAAATTCATCATGTGGTCATGAAGAACTTCAATGTAGTGGTCTCCATTCATTGTGATGTTCTTGGGAAGTACATGAATTCCCCTACGCCCTAACTCTCCACTGAAGCAACCCCAAATCATGACTGAGTCTGGGTATTTAAAAGTCATTTGCACATAACACGGGTCAAGGAGATTCATGTGTGAGGAATGTCTCAACTTGCCAAGCCTCACTGCACCACACTAGAAAGTCAACTCATCGCTTCATAAGACCCTCCTCCAGTCCTCAATAGTGAAATGTTTGTAGTCTCTTGCAAAACAAGCATCACGTATCTTACAAGTCAGTAGGGGTTTTATGGTAGGGGAACGAAGAGGCAGGTTCAGGTGTTTCTTGCAGCGCTCTTGAAGGTGCATTCTGCTACACTTTCAAGGAGCATGGGATAGGCTAGCTTCAATTGTCTTGCTGTGATGCGTGGATTTATCAATACTTGCCTCTTGGCAAGCTTGTCAGTAGTTGCTGAAGTTTTTCTAGGATCCCCTGGTAAAAATTTACAAGGTGAAACTTCACCTTGTGGGATATTCTTAGTTTTTGGAACAAGGTTATATATGGCTGACTTGCTCACCCCTGTACACAGACAAATCTCTTTCACTAACATTTCTGCCTCCCTCAGGCAAGAATCTGAGCCTTTTCTTGCTGACTGAGGTTCTTGTGCTCCATTCTAAAGTGTGGGTGGGAGGACGTGTGACGAAAAGTGAATGAAACAAAAAAAAGGGTCTTTGTTAATCCAGCAGCTCATAGCACGCATCCCCTCTCAATAGCTTGTCCCGTGAGGCACTGACACCCTCCTCAGTCTCTGGTGATGGGATCACCAGGGAGGGTTGCAAGTACTAATTAACTGAGATCTAAGCATTCGGTAGACTGACAGACACAGAAATTCTGAGGACACCCAACCACACAACAAAAGGCCCCATATTCCTCAGACTTTCTGCAGGTACTGTATTTATCTCATATTTTCAAACTCAAACATGTACTTTCCTCTCCTAGTTAGAACTCATGGCATTTATTACCCTGAATATTCTTAGCACCATCCATAAGGCATCCATGTCGACCCAATCATGCACTTTCTCCAGAAACATACATACCACATGCATTCTCTCTCTTTCTCCAAATATGCCACAACCCTATCCATCACCCTTTTCCACATTTCCATACACCTTCCTATGTATACTCAATATACTTATACCTCTATAATCTGAGTATTTGCTTTTATTCCCTTTTGCCTTTAATTGAGGGCACCATACATCATGCATTCTGCTTCTTTCCTCAGCCAGATCATCTTGAACAATACAAATGGCAGGTAACATGATAAACTAATCAACAATACTATCATACCCTTTCTTGAGAAACTCACAGCAATAACATTCACTCTTACTACTCTGTCACACTTAATCTAACAATGTATTCACTATCTTCTATATTTTCACTATACCACATGCCACCTCATCCCAAATACATGACATCCACCATTCTATTCCCTAACACATTCAACTGTCCTTAAAAATATTCATCCTACCTCTATTTTACTTCATCTATTACCACTTCTTCATTTGCTTCCATCACAGTCATTCTAGATTTGTTCTCCTGACACTATTTACTTTCTTCCACAACATTTTCTTATTTTCAGAAGTTTATAGAAACTAACTCATCCTATCTCTCACTTGACCTCTATTTCAGTTCTCATACCTTCATCTTGACCAACTACAACTTTCTCCAGTACTCCTCCTCTAAATCACTCACACTCCTTCCTTACAGATACCATCCATACATCTTTCTTTCTCTTTCATTAACAATTTAACTTTCGAATCCCACCACTCACCATCCTTTCTCACATGTCTACATCCCACCTACCTGTCACACTTCCTTTGCATAAATAAGCAATTATCTACATAAATTTCACTTCTCTTCTTATACTTACCCCTCACCCTACCCACTCTTCCCTCAATCTCTCTTGGTATCTATGCCCACAGGCCTCTTTTTAATGCTCACTCACTTTCACCACTTCTTTCACACACATATTTCCTCATTTCTAAAACTGGTCCAATCTTTCACACTCACATCTCCACCATGAAATAATCACATACTCCAACTGCTACTTCTTTCAGCACTCTTCACATCCAACAACCTCTCCTTTGCACACCTGTCATTCTAGCATCAAATCCAATAATGCCTCTTTCTCAACAACTCTATTCATCCACCTGCTTATCGTGTCTGCACCTTTTACCATGTCATGTGTTCCCAATAACCATTTCTCTCTCAAATTGAACTTGAAAAGCTCTTCCCCATTTTAATTTACACAAGGACTTCATGCCCCCAGTCATATCCTCAACTATCAAATTGCCCTGCCCTCCTTTCACCCAGAACTCCTCACACCAGGACCTGATTCCTTGCATCAAAACTGTCAAAAACACTCATTTAGCTCCTCCCAAAATTCTAAAGTCTGGAGTGGGGATCTTTCATGAATGAACAATGTCAAGATCTCTGACTATCCCTACAAAGGTGATCAAATGGGAGGAAATAAAGGTCCTTGAGAAAAGCAACCTGAAAATCAATCCCAAATAAACACCAAAACAGGTTAAAACCAAAGACCCATACAGAGGAACTTGAAGATTTTCTAAATCCATCTAAAGGGAGCTTCATTCAGTAAACCCCAACAAAACAATTATTAAGGAACAACAGAAAAGTCTTCAAAACCTGTTAGTAACAGCCTGAGTAGACATGTTAACAATATGAAGCAAGTGGATGTCACATGATTACCATGTCCCAAGCTAAAAGAGGTTAATATATTCA
This sequence comes from Panulirus guttatus, assembly GCA_032361385.1. NCBI lineage: Eukaryota > Metazoa > Arthropoda > Malacostraca > Decapoda > Palinuridae > Panulirus > Panulirus guttatus. The sequence continues at coordinate 8,367 of JAUUDW010626364.1, forward strand.
AATATGTAAGATCCAAAACTCAATGCTTGGATACAAAGTTCCTTACTCCAAACAAGGCAGTCTAGTATTACTGTAGAACTGGCCAAGCTAAATGCAAAACTGACAGCCAGCCAGCATTTGCAAAGCATAAAAGGACAATGAAGGAGTACACTAGTACAAGAAAGGAGAAACAAAGAAACTAAGTAGAGAATATTGTGGACAATGCAAGGGAAAATCTAGAACTTTTCCAGAAATTCTTCAGGAGTCAGTTGTAAGTTAAAGAGCATCTAATCAGGCTGAAGGCTTCTGAGGGAAACTCGTTGAGGACAATACAAGAATATGTGAGAAACTAAATAAGTTCGAAAGTGTTTTCACCGTGGAAGATACTACAGACCCAACGACAATGAAATGGAATGGGGAGGAGGTTTCACAAAACACCGAGATATCTTGAAAAGACCTATACAAAGCTCATGATCCTGATGAAATTTCACCAAATTTCAAGATGTCACTGGAGAAAGGCAAAAGTGCCAAGGGAATGGAATACAGGAGGAGACTAGGAACAGGCACTAAACAAAAGACCTGTCTCACTTATGAGTGTGGGCTGGAAGGTACAAGAAAAGATAATAAGAAAACAAATAGATGACTTTCTAAAGAGAAAAAATTACCTAAGTGAAAGATAGCATGATTATAGGGAACATCAAGCATAATGAACCTCTTAGATTTCTATGAGAGAGAGTTCTGACTTGGACAACGGGTAAGGCTGGGTGGATTGTTTGTATCTGGACTTTCTAGCATCTGAAGCTGTACCATATGAGAGGCTGATTAAGCAGCTAGAATCGCCAACAGATAGATTATCTCAGAGGAAGGGAACAAAAGATGTGTACATTTGAGGAGCCTTCTCTGAATAGGCTGAGGTGATCAGCAAAGTGTATTAGGATTCTGTTCTGAGACAACTGATATCCCTGACCTATGTAAATGACTCACCTGAAGGAATGTACTCTAACCAGAATATGTTTGCAGATGATGCAAAGGTCAGGAGGGAAATAAAAAGCAAGAAGGATTACCTCAACTTACAGGGGATTCTAAAGAGACTACAAAGTTGGGCTCGTACATTTATTTTATCATACTTGATCGCCATTTCCCGCATTAGCGAGGTAGCACCAGGAACAGAAAAGAAAGGCCACAGACGCTCACATCCATTCTCCAGCTGTCATGTTGACAGCATCAAAACTACAGCTCTCATACGTATTTGATAAAATTCCACCTGACCAATGGTAAAGTAATGAGGATGGGACAGAGCGAAAGCAGGACTCGATATGATTCTTAGCTGACTCGAAATAAGCTTCAAGATTCTATGAGTGAGAAGGACTTGGGAGCTGATATTGTAGTAAACCTGTTGCCAGAGTCCCAGATTAGGAGAATAGTTAAACAAACAATCTATCTGCTGGCAAATATCAAAATAGCATTCAAGTATAAAGATTTGAAAATATTTAGTAAGCATTTCATATCCTAAATATGGTCAAAATTAGTACATGCTTCTAAGGTTTGGTTACTGCACTTAAGAAGCACAAAGAGCCAACAGAGATGACCCAGAGAAGGCTCAACGATGATGTACAAGAATTAGGAAAGCTGAGTTACAAAGAAAGGCTAAAGGCTTTAATTCTGCCCACCTTGGAACAGAGAAGAGTGAGAGGTGACACGATCACACAACTTTTAAGTGTTTAAAACAAACTGATAACAAAGACTGTGAACAGTTCTAAAGACAGAGGGACAGAGCAACCACAGCACAAACATGAAATTAAGCAAGAAATTTGTTAAAAGATATGCAAAAGAAAAATAGTAGTTTTATAGTATCAGTGGTGGATGAATGAAATAAAATGACCAGAGGACATGGTTAGTGCAGAGCATACATAAACTTATGAAAATATATGATAGAGGAGGATGTTCAAGAGATGGGGTTCCACTAGCATAAAATTCCTTCCCTGTACAGGACAGTAGGTAATAACGAAACAACAACAGTAAAATGAATGGAATGCATGTTACTAGACTTAAATGAGAAAAAACTGTATCCATTGAAAGCACAATTCAAAAGATGTAGCCAACTAGTGAATGGCAAATGGAAGAGTTCTGAAAGAGTCCAACACACCAGCTGTGATGTGAGATATAGGCAAAGAAGTAAAATAAGATAATAACACTATGGACGAGAAAAGGGTTCTATACTAAATCATAAAAAAAATATCTGTATAGTAAATGATGAAAAGATGAGAAAGATTGAAATAAAGTAGAAGCATTTTATCTCAGTGTCAGGAATGCCAAGCCTGAGTGAAGGGTACCTATACAAAGTTGAAGAGATGTGCATATTATGTGAATGGAAAGATATGAACATGAATCAAATCTTAAACTTGAAAAGTTGGGCAAAAGCCAGCACATAACAAACACCCTGCTTGCAAAAGACTAAATTGCAGAGCTCTGAATGTAAAAACCACTGATGAAGACAAATGATGTTACAAATTAATTGAAAGATGAATAATTGTTCAAGTTTAACTTTCATTTTGTGGACAACAAAAACAAAGGTAAATGTGTTAATATATGTAAAAGGCATGATAAAATTTGCAAATAAATTCCACTGATATGATTTCAAATGTGAACAGCTGATCTTTTTTAGGTATCACTATCCCCAGTGGAGGTTACCTGCAGAGCCTCAATTAACTGTTCTGGTTCCGGAGGATCACTTGGTGGTGTAGTGGATTCAGGTGAGAATGCAAATTGACTCAAATCTCCATCACTGTCTCTTCGCAATCGAGGTTCAGGTGTTGTTGACCGGATGGAATCACTTGAACTTTCTCTTCGATGCTTTTTGACTTGTGGAGTATCAGTCTTTCCTGATGAAAACATTCACAAAATTAAAATACACAACAGATTAATTACACTGTATCTGAGGAGGGAAAACACAAATCAAAGAATATGAAAATAAATAGAAGTTTGACAGGCAGATCATCTCTAGTCCCAAATTCTAGGAACAGGGAACTGTTTGAAAGTCAGATTCTTTTTTCAGAATACAAGAGCTGATTTTTCCATCTAAGGCTCAGTCATCTGTTCTTCATACTCCCTCATGCACACAAGA
>JAUUDW010626375.1:0-19048 GCA_032361385.1 Panulirus guttatus
CTCTCTCTCTCTCTCTCTCTCTCTCTCTCTCTCTCTCTCTCTCTCTCTCTCTCTCTCTCTCTCTCTCCCTCTCCCTCGCAAGAGGTATCTTACCTTATTTGAATGGATATTTTAGGAAGTAGCAACGGGAGACCATTGAGTTAGGAGACAGAAGCTGCAACTGGAGACGACGAGGGTAGAGAAGCTCAAGAGTGCACTGGGCAACCACCTGCAAAGTGTCCCAGACCAGCCAGGCTGTGGGGGCTATGTGGGCTTCAGGGCTGCGGCTTCCAACAGCTAGGTTGACCAAAACGACGCATCCAGCAGTCTGGACCCAGCACGGGCTTTGAGGGTGAATATCTCCTGAAGACTTCCAGGTACTCGCCGGGACAGTAGCGGCAGGAAACGGGGGTCGTAGAAGACATTTGCATTAGCGGACAGCAGTGACCTAAGAGCCGTGGGTGGAGGTAACACCGGTAGGAGACAACAGCAGCAGCAGCAGGGGACAGAGGCGGCTAGAACAGCAGCGGCAGGAGAGAGCGGTGGTAGTGACAACGGTGGCAGGAGATGGTTGCAACAAGAGACAGCGGTGGTATACGCCAGCAGGTGACAGGGGGGCATAAGCTGTAGGATATAGCCCCGTCAAGGGACCACGATGGCAGAAGACCAGGAGGGTTAGCAGGAGACGGCGGCGGCGGCGGGATGCCATCTGGAGGTGGTGATCATGTCGGGAGCGTCAGATGGCAGGGCGTGTAGCGAGCGAGGGGAGGGCGGCTCGGCAGTAGGAATAATGAGGGGGCGGGGACGAGGAGGGGAGAGAGGCAGGGGAAGAAGAGAGATATTGCTGTCGAGGGGAGATACTGTCGTCGAGGGGAGATATGACGCAATTATCGATAGCGAAGATAGGCATTGTAAGGGGGAGGCGCGATATGAATTTTCCCCGCTGTGGTTCAAGATAAGGGCGCCGGGGGGAGGGAGGGAAGCGAAGGTGATAATTGTGGTAGGAGAGGGGAAGGGGATAATTGACGTGATAAAACAGGCGCCAGGGTTTAGGGTGAGGATGGATGGGTGGAGGGCTGCAGGTGGCACCCAGCGCCTCCCCTAAATTACATCAATTTTGAGGGACGAGAATGGTTACGTTGTCGCCCGCGTGGAATATTTTTCTTTTACCCACAATATCGACGCCTTTGTGACTCTTTCCACGTATTGTCCGCCGCGTGTGTTGAGGAAGGGGTGTCGGTGGTGGGCCAGCGTGTGCCATGAGGAGGGGGGATAGAGGGAGGTCAGAGATCACCGCCATCCCTCACCAAGGCTGGATATTAGCTCTGTCGAGCACCTCCCTCCCCGCCACACGTCCGGACGGCTCGCTTGATGTACGCCCCGTCCTTCCATCGGTAAAAACCATCATGTCCCCCTAATGTTATCACGGTGATTGCATCAGAAGCGCTGACTATTTTGTGGTTCCAGATATATATATATTGAGGTCGGCTTCTTTCGTCTCATACGTAACGTTTAAGTGTCGGGAGACGCCGGACTCAGCTGAGGAACGCCATGGACGAGCGCCTCAGAGGCAGAGAAATGCCCGGAGATCTCCACAGGTGACAAGCCGCCTCTCACAAGGACCTCGCCAGTAGTTTTCCTCTCCCCTCTTCTCTCTGGGTATCATCCTAAGTCTTTGGTCCCTCCGTTGCCTCAGAGGGGCAATATTTTCCATTTTAGACGGTTCGCCGATTTCTCCTAAGATATATTTTCAGCGGGTGGATGAGAGTGAAATGTGTGAGCTGTGTGATACAGAGTGAGGCAGGGGCCGGAGGTTGAGTCAACGGCGACTTTCACCGTAACTCAGGGGAGGGAAGTGTGTGAAACTTCCGAGTTTGGGCGGGTCACAGGACCTCATGACAAATGCATTACGCGACTCCCGGGGATAAGCAAACTTACAGCTGGATTCCGGGCCACGCTCGCCTCTTAGAGAGAGACTCACAGTGGCCGCTCGCCGCTCATTTCTTGCTTCCTCTCTCTCTCTCTCTCTCTCTCTCTCTCTCTCTCTCTCTCTCTCTCTCTCTCTCCACCTGCCTTGGATGTATGTTGGCCTTGTTTTAATGCCGTTGCGGTAACGTGACTGGTGCATTAGTGTGTGTGTGTGTGTGTGTGTGTGTGTGTGCTTGAGGCAGAGTTGTGGAGAGAACCGCACCTTAACTTTCTCAAATTGCGGCGCGCACTTCCAGTTCTTGTAAACTGGAATTTACGGACTGGGCAGCTGGCAGTGTTGATATTCCGTGACGAACGGTTAAATCTAACAGTTGGAGAGCAGGGTTTACTCCAGAGAATTAATGATGAAGTATACCCAGGAAGACATGCCATGCAATGTTGCGTTTTTCTCATGGTGGTTTTAAACCTTTTCTGAAAAGAGGTCCTCTGCCAGGGGCGTTTCCTTTGCCCGACCACAGCATGAATAAATCTGCATGATTATACGTGTAAGTGTCTTTCTGGGAATTTAAGCAGCCGTGAAAAATACGAGATCGTGGGTGTATTGCATTGTTTTTTATTTTCTGTTTTTAAGGAGCATTGGATGGAGCAGGTACCCCGCCATCGGCACCAACTGGCTACAGATGGGGCATGGCGGCTTCCGTATGCTAATTAGCTTCTCCTTATTCTTCTCCGCCAGGGAGGGAAAGAGGGGAAAAAGTTGTGCTTATAAATTTTATTTTCCTCTTCTTTTCAATACAGCATTATAATGAGGACGGCTTTCCTCCTGCTGTAACAAATTTCCCCTCAAGATAATCTTTACGTGATTTTTACTTCAGGAAGTAAAAAGTTTCTTAATTGGTGAGGATAACCATAAAGTAATCATGCTCTTCTTTTCTTCTCTTTTTCTCATGCTTAGGTGACTGATGTCTTTTCTAATGCATTGACCTGTCCCCACTGTAGGTGAGACTTGATGATTTCATTAGTTGCCTCAACTAGTTTGGTTGTAATCTCAGTCAGTGTTGTCCATTGACTCAAGGGAAATGTTGCTCATGGTTCAGACTACCGGACAGTGTTGTATGCGGATACCAAAGGTCAGTATTGCTGTTAGCTGAGACCACAGAAAAGAGATTTTGTTGCGAGTTAAAATGGCAAGACTGTGTTTTTGGCGGTGAACCTAACAAAACAGTGTTTCAGGTTAATGTCACAGGATAGTCTGAATCCATTTCCGATACAAAAATCAAATTTAAAATTCTTGCCGGTGATAGGTTGAACAGAAGCGGTCTCTTCACATATATTCAAGTATGCTGTTTCCCTTAATGTCTCCAACAGAATCTTTGCTCGCGGTAGATTTAATTTGCATTTTGTACCCGGCCAGTCATCCCAGGAAAAGATGACCTTTTTATGCAAGCTCGGGTCTGGCCCCGCCAGTGTTTCCCACAAGTGTTTCCCTTGCATCTGGATCCCGTTTTAGCTTGTTCCGCTAATTCAGATGGTGTCCTGGATCGATGCTCAGCAGCATCCCAGCCCCGTGTACGTTGTTATTCCCGTCGGGAGAGAACAAGTGTTTTGGTCAGTGTCGTTATCATTTGGTCTTGCTTCCCGCGTTCTGATAATGGTCACTTACCCGGGTTGTTCTTAGATTCTTCTCCTTTTTCTTGAGTCTTGTGAAAGGTGGGTTCCACCCACATCGTCACTCGCACGTCCTTGACGCATCTCTCCCGCGTACCCGCCTCGGTGTGTGTGACGAGACCTCTTCCTTTCTCCCGCAGCGACTTTCGGTGCCGAGAGACCTCAGGCGAGACACGTACTGACTTGCCTTTGCCTTGCCTCACTCACTCGCCCAGTGCTCCTCAGACCTTTGTATTCACTTCATTTTTGGTGGTTCCTCTTGCACAGGAAACGCTGCGCCTGGCACAGCACTGCTCAGATTTTCCTTCGACGTCCTTTTGAATATTTCCTCATACTGAGCGACGGAGGAAGTTCACCCACCATTCACGATTCCCTTGACAACATTTTTGTAAGAGGTTATGAATGTCGTCCACCCGTTGAGGAATTAGCCCTTTACCTCATGGCCTCTCCAACTAATTACTCTGTAATATCCTCAGACTTACGGCTTCTTCTCTCATACTTCCCATTAATTTGGTGATTTTAACTTGGGATACTAATATCCCCATTATGATAGAGCTTAAAACTTTCCTGAGTGATGTTCCTTGTTACCACGGGTATAATTGTCCTCTCTCCCTCTTTCCCCTTGTGCCTCATCCTCCCAGGCTTGGAGAAAATTCCCTACGATATTCGTTAGTGATTTTTAACGTGGTTTAAAGCTAAGTGGTATCATTCTCCCCCTCATTTTTGTGGTCTTACGACTTAGAACCGTACAGGCTATTCTTATGACGACGTAGCCCACGTGATATTTCCTTCTCATAATGAGGCGTGTAATTTCCTCGACGTGATATTCACTGTTCATGGATTTTAAGCCTCATTTTTTATTTCTTTTTTCATTATCGTAATGTTAGACTGTTTATTTTTTTCTTATTATAACTGGCTGTGGAGAGTTTTACCGCTTGTTAACGTGTAGAACTTTTTTCTCACTTTTCATATGCCTAAGCGGCTGGCAGCCAGCGTCACTCATATTTGTAGGATCTCTTCTTTACTCGTTATATAGAAAGTATCGTACACAGAGGCGTATGCATAAACGAGACGAAATTAAGGGATAGACAGACGCATAAACGAGACAAAATTAAGGGATAAACAAACACAAAAACGAGACAGAGTTAAGGGATAATCACATACATAAACAAGACGAAATTTAGGGATGAACAGACACATAAACGAGACGAAAATTATGGATAAACAGACACATAAACGAGACGAAATTAAGGGATTATCAGACACATAAACGAGACGAAATTAAGGGATAAACAGACACAAACGAGACGAAATTAAGGGGTAATCAGACACATAAACGAGACGAAATTAAGCGATAAACAGACACATAAACGAGACGAAATTAAGGGATAAACAGACACATAAAAGAGACAAAATTAAGGGATAAACAGACACAAAAACGAGACAGAATTAAGGGATAATCACACACATAAACAAGACTAAATTTAGGGATAAACAGACACATAAACGAGACGAAAATTAGGGATAAACAGACACAAACGAGACGAAATTAAGGGATAATCAGACACATAAACGAGACGAAATTAAGGGATAAACAGACACGAACGAGACGAAATTAAGGAATAATCAGACACATAAACGAGACGAAATTAAGGGATAAACAGACACATAAACGAGACGAAATTAAGGGATAAACAGATACATAAACGAGACGAATTAAGGGATAGATAGACCCATAAACGAGACAAAATTAAGGGATAAACAAACACATAAAAGAGACAAAATTCAAGGATAAACAGACACATAAACGAGACGAAATTAAGGGATAAACAGGCACATAAACAAGACAAAATCAAGGGATAAACAGACACATAAACTAGACGAAATTAAGGGATAAACAGACACATAAACGAGACAAAATTAAGGGATAATCAGACACATAAACGAGACGAAAGTTTGATGAGAGAAAAAAGTAACCCCCGTGTGCTTGCATCAAGAAATGCAGGGACTGAAGATCCAAAACAACACCACGTATGGAATGAGACTGAAGACCGAAAGGAAATGAAAGCTACAAGGACTCGCTCCACACCACAGAAATCAGGATTTTATCTTCTGTTTACCGCCATTTAGGAACTTAAACCGTAAACAGCCAACTAGAGTCCTTTCCATAAATGGTCTGGTGAAAGCTAAATGCAGTGCTTACGGTCTTAACTTCTCCTCGCATAAAAAATGACATGATTAATGAGGCAGGATTTCAAGTTTAAGCGCAGATAAGCGTAACGTGGAGGAGAGTCTTTATGTGAAGACTCGCTTGAGACATCCAGTTATGTTAAATGCTTCACATGTAGTGCTGTAATTTTTAGCAACCATTCCGTCCGACTTAGTACTACACTAATTAACCACTGGACGCCCAGCTACACTGAAGGAACACGGTATCTAGTCAGACAACTCTTTAGATTTAGTTCCTGTTGAAAATTTCGTTCTGCCACACTTGAGAAGTGAAAGAGGCAGTCTGTTAGGTATGAGCTTCCTTAGGAATACCATAGATAAACAGTTGCAGAGAATGGATTTTTTTTTTTGGCTTTGTGAGATTATTTTTTTTAGTTTCCAACAGACAACGCAAGGGATAGTTCAGTGGATCAGACTAGCACACATGATGTAGACTTTGTTTCTAACATCCCCTGAGACACTGCCTGCACTGAGATCACATTCTAAGTACAGACAGACGAACATAGATGCAAACTCCTATGATCGCCACCGTGCATCGGCACTTGGGGCAGAACGTAGCAGAATCACATAAACAATAACTGTGTACAGTGGCAAGAAATAAAGAACCAGATGTCTGCTGTACACTGGGTACCTCTTTGGTAGCAAGACGCCCAAAGAATGCCAGGAAAAGTGGACCTCTCACGCATCCCAAACATCCGAGGAACATACACCATTAAGAAGAGGAAGAAAATGTATGGCTTTACACTGCCGAAAGCGACTTTCATTAGGGGGAAGGAGAGAGGCGTCGGGACCCCAACGGCTGAAACTTTCACCAGTGCAGGAAGAACTAACTTGTTAAGAGAAAGTTACGGGGAACAAAGGACCGCTGGTGAAAGAAGAATAAATGGTACAGTAGTGATACAGAAAAGATACAAAGTTATACTAAGTTCATACGAAGGCCCGTTGGTACTACTAAGTCTGGTGCGGGCCTGAAATGATACAGTTGAGACTTGGCAGTGGAGATGCGAGTTTGGATCAGTGTTCATTAGCCACGAGCCTCTCTGAAATGCCCGTTTCTTTGCATATCTCACTCGCTTTTCTTTAATTTGCACCCGTTCCCTCATGACTTATTATGTCCCTCAAATAATATTCTGTCTCCACCTCATATGATCATACCCATTTTATAACATCCCGTTCCCTCCTTGAAAAAGTCATAACCATTCTGTAACATCCAGTGTTCCACCTTGAATTATCATGCCGTTCCTTTAGCATCCCGTCTCCCCTTAAGATGATCATATCCTTCGCGTACCATCCTGTCTCCTTAAATGATCATACCTTTCCTCTAACGTCTTGTGTCCCTCCTCACGTGTACTCCTTTCAAATACTAAACCTCATTTTCCCAAACACTTAAGAGCTCATCCCCACACACCTGTCCTTCCAGACGCGTATTTCCTAGTTTTTCCCGAGATACTTTCCCACTGTCATTCATCACCCCGTCACATCCTGCAGGTCCCGTTCCGTCTCAATTCTTCAGTCCTCCTCTTCCACCACATCGTCACGGCTCCTCTCATACTATCTATGCTTTTCCCCTCACACTCTGTCTCCTCTCCTTCACAAACCTTATACCCCGTATAACACTTATCGTCGCCTCATGCCTTCACGCCCTCCTCCTTTCCTCTCCTCTCTCTTGCCTCATCCGCTCCCCTGTCCGTCTACTACCTCCCCTTCCCGTCCACCATCAAGGTCTTAACACCCAAGACATCCGGTGTACTGGGCTTAAGGCGTGAGGTGTGCTCAGTTTACTTCCTTGCCTCTCGCTGACGCGGCGTGAAACAGCTGACTCAGTCAAATCTTGGTGTCCTGTGGTCGTTTGGCGGAACGCTCTGGGCGTTTACCGTGGACGGTGTAACGCGTTGAGAGCGTTAGGCGTGTGCCTTGGATGGTGTTAAGCGTTGAGAGCGTTAGGCGTGCACCTTGGATGGCGTTAAGCGTTGAGAGAGCGTTGGGTCTGGAGCTTAGATGTTGTTAAGTGTTGAGGGAGCGTTGACCTCTTGGCAGTAATTTTCAAACCGTTGTGCCGCGAAGAAACTCAGACTAGTGTGCCGGAAAGATGAGACAAATTTGCAAGTGTGCCTCAGAGTGGACAAGGATGAAGGGCGCTCGTTTAGGGCTCAATATTACCGCTCACGTAAGAGCGGAGGGCGTATTATAAATGCTCCTAAGGCATGCGACCTGGTTCCCTTAGCGCACGTTAGTTAGAACTCATGGCGTATGGAGAGCACGGCTCTGTATAATGGGGGTTTGTAGACCCTAGATATGGGCTGTACATTGGGTGTATTGCGTAAGTTGATGCGTATCGTGTTAGACGTACGTTAGCCCCAAGGTCTTGCCGTCGACTGGTAGGGTAAGCGAACTTAAAAGTGCGTATAAGCGCAGATTGCGGTGTTATAATGTATATTCTGAGGGCTTATGTTTGCCCTTTATTCCTATATATGACACAGGGAGCGCGAGCCTACCCTTCACCTGACAGGTAATGGACGTAACACGATTAGCGTGTGACATGAAGAGCGTCTGTTTGTGGTGGCGTGCCCACCTCCTCCCGTGATACACGTTGACTGCTGAAACCAGAGGCAACATCTACTGTGGTGATGTTACAAGTGTTGTCCTTTGCGGTGCACAGAGTGAGTGAGGTCTTGTTTTGGTATTTATGACATAAGCAAAGCAGGCAGTTAATTTCAGTGGTTAGTGACTCTGTTTACTGCTATTTGTAGTACTGTTACTTTTAAAAAAAACTTTGTAATGAAATATGCTTCATAAAGGTGTCAGTAATGGCGTCAGATATTTTCTCACGATATTTTTCCCATTTTCCCGTTTATGTAATGGTTATCAGTCGTGGAAGTGTGTAGGGGAATCCAGCCAAACTGTGCAATTAGTGGCATAGTTCTTTTGGCATTTTCTTTTAAGTTATTTTGGCTTTTGTAGAGACGCTGCTTCGCATTTGCTCGCTGCCGTCCTGACTTATGAATACGATAGCAGAACTCCTTGAGTGCAAAGGGTTGCATCCATCGCTACAGTGTCTCAACCTCACGTGTATGATGTCGTAACCCATAATTCTCAGAACTGAACTGCGTGAGTATGGTGTCGTAATTACGTGAATACGTCTTAACCGCATGAAAGAAATATCGTACCTCCATAGGTATGATATGTTAACCCCATGAGTACATCCTAACCCCCTGAGTAGTACTGACTAGTTAGATTAGTATTATATTACTATCTGATTACTGTGAATGTATTCCCTGAGTACACACTCTTACTTCAGGAGGCGATGAATTAACGCCATGAGGACAGTGCCTTAATATCCCTAAATATTTTTTGCCCTTAAGTGTGATGACATGATCAGCGGATGCGTTGCGTAACCCCATCCCCTTCCCTTACAGTGTAATGGCCATAGCCACAGTCATGCGTTTACAAACTTTTCCCATTATGTTTTTGTAAGCGTTGTACGTTGTGTTGTTTGTGGGTCGAGCAATGTACTGGACAAGCCAGGTTAGTTGGGCCGCGCAAGGATAGACGTAGCCTGACTAAGTACAGGAATTAACGAGACAGTTTGGTCCCAGGCCAGGCTGTAGTAGCATAAGGCCTACGTAATCATAGTATGGCATATTTAAGGTTAAAGTAAGTTCCCCAGACCGAGCTTTGGGGCTAGATCTTCAGAACCATCGTATTGCATTACTAAGGTAAGGTTCCAGACCGAGCTATCGGGTTGGAAGACCTCAAAAAACCATCTTAAAGTGTACTTAAAGTAAGCCGTTGGGTAGAAGGATTCTAAAACAGTCGTTAAGGTATACTTTAGGTAAGAGGAGGTTCTAGACTAAACTTTGGGGGAAGATGTACTCCAAAACCATCGAAAGGTGTACTTAGACCGGTAGTGTGCTGACGAAATGTCTTCAAGAGATGACCTAAGTAAATAGAGTAAGTTGTGGTGAAGAGGAGTCCTGGAGAAGAAGTGCCCGGGTAGAGGGAATTGAGGAAGGTCTGCAGTGAATTCACTTGTGAGAGAACTTTGGTGCCGTTCCTTGATGGAGTCTCCCGGAGGAGTAGCCTTGGGAAGTAATCTGATAGTGCTGGAGTGTCCTGGTAAAGTGAGACCGGTCGCGTCGCCGACCAAGCCCTGGCCGGAAATTACCTCTCCATCCCAGGTGAGGAGGTGTGCCCTCCTCTCACTACCATACTGCGAATGGGTGAGGGCTCTCGAGGAGGGGACATTGGTGGTGGGGGGGGATTCACAGCCATAGCGAGGAGACTGCCATCTAGTCCAGCCTTTGGTAAGCTCAGCCGTGCTGGGTAAAGCCTTCGCACTAAGATGGAGCAGCCATTAATGCCATGGTAATCCTCAGTACCATTAGGGGGCCAGCCACCATAGTAAGACGGGAGCAGCTACGACTAGTGGCAGTCTTCTCTACCATGACAGGGCAGCTCCACTACCATAACGGCTAGGTCTGGGTAACACGGTGAAGCCTCTTGTTGCAGATCTTTGTGTTTGTGTTGGTCACAAACAGCGTTCGTGGTTTATTTTGCCGTAGGAGTTGGAGGAGGAGAACTTCTAGACACTTCTTCGCTCCCGCCATTAGTCTCCTAACACCTCGGCAAACAGAGCCTAGAAAATACGTAAGCCAGGCGCTCAAAACTCTGAGAATGTTTTGTGTTAAGATTTTCAGTCATTTTTTTCATTTCTTATTTTCTTGTTTACCTCTCATGATGGTTTTCTTCAACATCTGGCCTTGTCTATTCATCTTGTGTCCTTTGGCCTTTTCTAGTCATCATCTTACAGTCTTATCATCCTCATTTTTGGTTTATACGCACCTTAAATGGTCAGTTCGCGTAGGACGGAGAGCATATATTGTTTTTGCTGTTTCTTTTCTCCGTCTTAAATCTGTTCTTCGACAATCAGCACCCTAGCTCTGGTCTTTTAACCTAGCCGTAAATTTCAGGTCAAAGGCGAGTATTGCCGTTGTGAAGTAAATTTAAGTTTATCGACGGTGTAGTCAAGATGCGTTTGGTGGCGTCTCCCACGATAGTGAAGATGATGGTGAGTGATAGTGAGGAGAGAGAAACTTACTGAGCTCGCTCGCGAAAGCTGGCATATTTGGTTTTCCAAAGTCTCGGATATTACGTTTTATATTATTCTCACCCCCGGTTTGTTGCTGTGTTCTTTACATTCTGGAGTCATCTTAGTCCTTAACCTTTCGAAATTTTATGATCAAAATAGAGTTGTTACTGTGATGTGTGGATGTTGTGATCGGCCTGATAATCATAGTATATTTTGTAGGTAGTTTTTCTCTCTCAAGCTTTTCTCAATATCTTGGATATGCTGCAGTGATCTGAGATATAGGGTTTCATGGGCCACATAGCAAGAGCGTATGTGGTCGTAGAATTATCTTGAAAACACCTGAAGGTAAGGATTTGTCGGTTGGTGGCTGTAGTTTGAAGTTGACTACCTTATTGATCCTGGCAGTTGATAGGCCTAAGACCCAACCAACAAACGAACCAACCAACGAATGAACCAACCAACCGATCATCTTGTCGTTCCGAACACGTATCTTCATTTACCAAATGATATCAGATTTAGAAACTCGACGGAAGAAAAAGAGAGAGAAGCCATTTCATTTCCCCCTTAAAGTTACTCCGGGTTATTTTTACGAATACCTCGTCATCCAAAAATCCTTTTTCTTTTCTTTTTTTGGAGACAAGTCCTCGGGTCGGCCCAGGCCCTCATCAAGCGATACCGCCTCAAGTCATGAGCCTGGAATGATGTCACACGTAATGATGGAGGAAAATTGGGGGAATCTGGCTCATGGTATGAGGGCGATGCTCCCGCAGTGGTGGCGCGGGTCGTTCGACCTTCCCGGCTGGAGTCGCCGAGCTGCTCTTGCCTCCAGGATTTAGAAATGGGAATCTTAATCCGTAAGTGGGTTCAGCCGAGTGATTTCCTGAGGCTGCCTTGTGGTTCCCGGATTATTATATGCAAATTGCCTCAAGGTCACAAACACATTTTCGCATAGTGATTGAGTTGGTATTAATTTTGAGAAGTGTGTGCGTATTCCCTGGACGTCTTCATATATATATATATATATATGTGTGTGTGTGTGTGTGTGTGTGTGTGTGTGTGTGGTGTTAACAGTCATGTGGATGAAGAGTTCAATTTCTTGCCCATAAGGCATGATTATTAGGTGGCGGGAGTGTGGTTAGGACTGGGTGTCGGCAGTCAACCACCAGTGGATGCTGCGCAACCCACAGGTTTCTTTGCCCGGGTCGGGTGAAGCTGTTGGTTTTCAGTAACGTGCGTTCTGTCTGACCTTTATTGCCGGAGCTTGTTACTCCCTCTTGTAAGGGTGGCCGCACTGCGGCTCTTGTGTTCGCCGCGTGGTATATTATGGCTCAGAGAACAACGGGATGCCGTATTTTTTTTGCAGTGTTTTGCTGCAGATAGAACTACTTGTATTTTTTATTTATACCCAAGAGGACTCACCGTCTATCAGGTTTGCACTGTGTTACTTTAACACAGAAAACATGTCATATATTTTTGCTGTCATGTAACATAGAAATAATGTCATGTTATGTTTTTGTTGCCACGTTACGTCTTCATTTACATGCCTGGTCTCTGTTATGCAGGCTATGTTACATTCCTGTGGTAGAGACAGCACTTCTTCTGATTTGGTTATGCTGTGATATGCAGCGGAGAGAACTCTGCACTCCAGATGTTTCCGCTTCAATACTTGTTATGGGCGTGTTAGCCAAGCGTACGTCTTGTGGCCTCCGGGATGGAACTCCGATCACGTCCGTATCGAAGCCAGAAACTTTCTTATGGTGATGTAAACAGAAACTCCAGTGGCAGGTGGCCCTCGCTGTCACTCGGGAGAAACGCGTTTCATGCAAAATGAACGTGAGAAAGTGAAGAATGATATGAAGGGTAATAAAAAATGGCATCTTTCAAACAGAGACATTAAAGTTAGAGAGTGAGGGAAGTGTGTGTAAGCAGATAGATAGGCAGTGGTTGGAGAGGCATCGTCTGTCGAGCGACGGACTGCCGGATGGTATGTGTAGTGTTGGTGCACGTGATCGTAAAGAGGATCTTGCCGAGGCCCGTCGACCCTCATGTTCCCCTGGTCGTCTTTTGCCCCCATTCCTGCGCCATCACAGTCGTCAGATCACATCCCTCCTCCGCGTCCATACTGCTCCTCTCTAACTTTCACGTGCCTCCTGAATATTCATCCCGTATCACCATCTCGCCAAGGGATTCTTTTCTCTGTATTTTTCCCCATCTTCCTGACATTCCATTTTCCAAGTCTGCACACACAGTTTTCCCTGTGTGCTGCAGTCGAGGGCTGGGAGGTGAGACGGGGATGGCGGTTCCTCTCACGTCGCTCCCCATTACCTGAGCCTGCGAGTCGGGTTTCCATTGCTCCTGGCAGCAAGGGCAGCGCTCGGGGGCACCGCCGCCTCCCAGCTCCCCAGCTCCCCAGCACCCGCCGCGCTGCGCCTCGTAAAGCGTAGGGCGTGAGGACCTGCATGTGGAACAGCTAGAAGTTGATTTACGCAAGTATAAAGTTTGCTCGTTATTTTTACTTGGGCTTAAAGCTTGCCTACCGTTACGTTAACGACGTGGGCGAATAAAGCATGTCAGTTTACACGAAGCTGAAGCTGTCACATTCATTGTGAAGGGTTGCATTTGCATTTGGGTTTCCTGGAGGATGAAGCCATTGTGTCATATGAATTGTCATACATGCAGTAGATTTATGATGGGTCAGTTTTGTGTGTCAAGAGTAAGAGTACAGTCCTAACTGTCGATGTGGTTTTGGTATTACCACCGTCTTCCCCTGATTCTCTTGTTATTACAGCAAAGCAGGACATTATACGTTTCTGCAGATGAAATAGTTCGCCGCAAAACACCGCGAGAAGTCTATCGGTGACAGCTACCGCGTGATTTAAACACAGTCCTAATTGAATCCAAGAACGGTTGTTTGGTAATATATCCCTGGATCCACCACAGGGGTATTTAAGAAATAAGATTTTGAATATTGTTTGAATTACGCCACCACACGCCTTGCTGTGTTGCTTGAAAATTAATGCATGAAATTACATATAAAAGTTATAAGAATTTGTTGTTAAAAGAATATATATTGCTTAAATATTACAAGCTGAAAGATATATGATCTTAAACTAAAGAGTGTAAGTGAGCACAAGCAGATTTATTCCATGAGTGTAGAATCAGACAAACCTCAAGTTGGTCTTGGCTAAAGGGAAGTGCCCCCTGCACTACCCTGCCACTGGCGTCGCCCCCGCCAGCTAGAGCTGAGGTCGGTAGGAGGAAGAGGAGGAGGGGGAACTTCACGGTTGACATCTGTGTGCGGCTCTCGCTTCATCAGGGGCGGAAACTTATCAGACTATTACAGAACTTGGTCAGTGCGTCTGGTAGGCAATTACTTAAGTTATAAGTAAATGGGAGGGGTTCCGCATAGCGGGAGATTATTATTAGAGATGGCGGACCTGCCGGGTTTTAATCGTAATTCATATGTTTTTGAAAATGTTGTTAGATACTGACAGCTTAGTGCTATAAAGTTTTTCCCCTGTGGCCAGAGATACGGCACGCGACCCTCCTCGGCAAGGCCCTTGAAAATAGGATGCCGTCCCATTCAAACGCGTCTCACATCACTGTAAAAAGTTTTCCTTCTCTCTCTCTCTCTCTCTCTCTCTCTCTCTCTCTCTCTCTCTCTGGTGCGGCGCTTAAATGTTGTTGGATAACCGTGGTACTAGCGGGGACCCCTCGCTCCATCAAGTGGCAGCCCTCCCTCCCTCCCTCCCTCCCCTTCCTCTCTCACTCTTGTGGCCGCCCTCCCTCCCCTCCCTCACTTAAAACCCCTCGTGTATATACGTGGCTCACAGAAACCGCATTAGCCTAATGGCTTCTTGCTCGAGCGGTTGTTTTTCATTGCATCGCACATGTGCCTGTTATGCCTCCTCATTCTCATTGGTATTCTGCCGGCACCGCCTCCTTAAGAAACTAATTCCACATCGGGCAAGACAAACGACGGACGGGCTGGTGTATTCATCAGCCTCGGCTGTGGCGTCTGCGCTTCTCTCGTCCGGCGCGTTCCGGGACTGGTCGGCTGCAGGATGAGAATACGCCAGAGTGCGTCATCCAGATTCAGGCGTTCTGTGAATCGTACTGAATGTTTGAGCTAAGAGCAGATTGCCGTGCCTTTGTTCACGGATTGATTACATTGGTGTCAGGGGCTGGCTGACCTCTCTCTCTCTCTCTCTCTCTCTACCCCCAGCTGTTCAGTCTCCGAACTTGTTTTCTTGATGAGGGACGCTTGTTCTACCAGACTATTCGATGCTGGAAGTTTTATAAACCTGGACACCGTGCTCATTTATTTGTGAAGCTCTTTCTAGATATATTTATTTGTTCATTTATTCTGGTATCATACCGATCATTCTATGTCCACACGGTCATCGTCTTAAGCACGGTTATTGTTGTGTTGGTGAAGTTTGTAATTCGAAAGCCCTGGTGGTGATGCTATCGGCACCAGGAAAGATTTTTTGAGTCTACGTAAAAAAGTCTGGAGTGACTTCCTGTCTCCCTCTTTCTCCCTCTCCCTCTCCTTCTCCCTCCCTAGCAACCACCTTGCGTGTCTGCCATGGTTAATAGCAGGTGCTGGCCGTGTCGCTTCTGATATCGTGTCTCGTCCGCGACTAACGCAGGGGGGGGCTGGCTGGCTCCTGCTGCCGCGGGAGGCCTGGCATGTCGCAGAAGAGAGAGAGAGAGAGAGAGAGAGAGAGAGAGAGAGAGAGAGAGAGAGAGAGAGAGAGAGACCCACTCACAAGATACCCCTGAGATTAACATCTGCAAGATGGTAGACGGTTTGGGGAACTTCAGGGTTTTTGGATGTCTTGAAATTTAGTTCGGTTTAGTTCGATTCGTTTCCCAGGAACGCAGAAAATCTTTAAAACCTCTTGTACTCGAAGGGCAACAAAATAAACCAGATGGCGGAGGTCCACGCCTTGGCTTGGTTTGGTGTGGTTTTGATCGTGGTTTAGTTAACTACTGTAAACTAGAGTCGTTAAGGTGAAGAGGTCAGGTCGTGAATGGTCGTAGTACCCAGAAGAATTCTCTTTGGTATCGTTCGTATTACGCCAATGTGACTTCAGCTTTCCGTTGCTGGTGGTGAGTAAAGCTTACGCTCTGTGACTTTGCTTGTCAGGCAGTACTTTATGGGGAAAGAACTCTGACATACACCGTAAACCAGAACTCTTCCTCTGTATTCCCTTTGGACTCTGATGACTCTGTGACTGTGCACTTTTTTTTGTAACGTACGCCTGGCGAGCGTACATTTCCATGTTTGATTCCAGTTCACCTCCTTAAAAGGTTATTTTGTTGGATGGAATTAACCACGAGTGTTTCTGCGACACGCCCGTGGGCGTTGGTCATGTTCAGACTGGCACATACTGCTGCAGTCTCTCTCTCTCTCTCTCTCTCTCTCTCTCTCTCTCTCTCAGAAATGATATCTCCTGCTGTGTACTAACCAGCGCAGTAATACCCCCCTGTTAGCCCACAGGATGTGTACCTCTGGATAAATGAATTTTCTTTATCTTCCCCCGGAGAAGATAATCCGGAAATTGCCTCCCTGAGTGGTGTTGATAACAGCCTTCCTTACGGGAGTGGCCGGATGGTGGCTGTATACACCCTCAGGGCACACATGCTTCGCTTCACAGCCCACACTCAGAAACTCTTGTGGCGAGACCTGTCTGAACAGCCTAAGGTCGGAGACTCACGGGCTTAAACCTACGTAAACAGCCTTTTCTCAGAAAGCCCTGTGTTTGAACATACGTAAACAACCAGCTACTCAGAATCCCATGCGCTAGAACCTGTGTAAACAACTTACAGTCATAAGCCCATGCAGTGAAACCTGTGTAAACAGCTAATACACAGAAACACGCGTCCTGAAACGTGTGTAAACAGCCTACGTACAGAAACCCACGAGCCCCATGCGCAAAAGCGTGAGTAAACTTAGAGTTTACATATAACCCCGTGTAGACTAAAATGTAGAGGTCTGCGTTAGGTGGATGCGCACTGAAAGAGAACGATATACGTTAGGACACGCACACTATAAAATCTTGTGGACACACAAATATCCAGAAGCCAGGATGCACCAAGACATACACTGGGAAGCTTATTTACACGGGGACGTAAGCTCAGAAAGCTGTGTACACCACGGGGGGACACGCACAAGCCAGGGTAGTATGGGAACGAGCCAGCAACGTCGCCTGCCGTTTGCGAGTAGTAGATTATGGTCAACATTGACCCTGCAAGAGAGAGAGAGAGTGAGAGAGAGAGAGAGAGAGAGTAGAGAGGAAAGGGGGATGGGTACGGTGGAGTGAGTGATAGAGGAAGGAGAGAAGAGATCGTAAGAAGGGGCATGAAGGACGAGACAAGGGGAAAAAATCAAGAAATTTAAGAGGCGGTAGACGTGCGACGCTGACATCCCAGCCCTAGGGTTGGGGGGCCACCATATTCTCTGACCGTTGATGGCAGTGCCTAGGAGTGCCGGGCCTCTGGCACTGCGCTGATATAACTTGTCATCTTTAGTTTCCGTTTATTCTAGTGGACGGTCTAAGGTCCTTCCGGATGGGGGAAGTTGTTCTCGCGGGCTACAGTGGTGTCGTCAGAGCGAACGGCCTCTCTCTATATTGCTGTTAAGGTAAAGCTTCTCTGAAATTTCGTGGAGACACTTGGGTGTATGTGACGGTTCTTGCCACCTGTCAGGATGACGGGATTTTGTTAGAATGGTTCACAGTGTTTTGTCTTCCTTTTGGCTCCCCTGCCCCTCGTTAGATTGCATACATTTCATAAGATTGTTAAACATTAAAAGCAGGTACTGTTTACATCGGTGTGTGAGTCGCGGGGCATCTCCTGAAACCAGCTGTACTGCTTATAGTGGCCAGTGCGCCTGAACCTGCTAGTAATTCGATTTTTCCCGTAGCTTAATAGAAAGACATTTTCCATACTCGTTTATGCGTATGTTAAATCTGCACTCGTAATCTGAATGCTACCACGTCCACAGTGGCTCTGAGCTCATCTCTTGCAGCGCGAGTGTGGACAAACGCGTGTGGACACAGTACTTTCAAGATCCACACTCGTTAGTTCGATATTACTGCTTACGCTCATGTGTATCCAGGTGGTGGCTTGTCCATGTATAAGTATCGCGAGAGACCCATGTTCCTATTAGTACTCATTTATTTATATGAGTAATGGCCATTGGATAATAATCCCTCCATACTCATCAGTCCGGATTGCGCTACGGTGAATTATGTACTCATTAATGTATCCGAATGATGCTACGTGCTTGGTTATGTATCCGGATAAGACTACATTCTTTTTCGTCTTTTTACATACTGCTATGATTGTACTCGCTGTATCTGAATGTTATCATGTCCTTACGGAAATATCTAAATAGGATTTTGCTCAAGTTGATCTCCACATGTATCACCACTTACGTATCTAGGTGGTATCACTCGTGTATTGGGATCCCACCGCGTCGACAGACGTTTCTGAAAGTGGGTGAATATTTTTGTCTCTCTTCCTTTCATCAGTAGCGGCTCTATCGTTCCCATCCACTCATCAACCTTAATCTCAACTCCTCCTCCTGTAGGTGCCTGGTGAATCAGTAGCCATGGCAACTGTATGATTTTTCACCTCCACTTTACGGGGGACGAGACAACAAGGTGCCCCAGTTCGCGGGGGGAGGCGGAGGGGAAAAAAAATTTCATTCCACTTCAAGGCCAGGGAATTGTCAGGGAAATTTCGGATTTCACTCAAATACGCCAGGAAATTATTTTACCGGACAGACGCCGTGATAGCATTTTCTCTATGTCACTTTTCAGTTTCAGTTGCTGAAAAGCAAGAATGAAAATGAATTGATATAGAATACACTTAAAAAAGAAGATTGTGCAGCTTTAGTATGATTATTTTTTATATAGAAGGGAAATTACATGAGACTGACTTAAGAATTGAGTCTCTGATGGACTCGTCCTCACCACTGCTTTTTAAGTGCACTTTACTTTGACAAGTATAAGAAGGGGACGGATGTGCGGAGAGTATAGTCGAGTCGTGTAGTTTTAATGTGTTCTCAACAGGCTGATGGCTGGAAACCAGACGACAAACGCTGCGGGCACCGTAAAAATCCGGTTCAAGGGAACAGCAGTT
>JAUUDW010626387.1:0-11469 GCA_032361385.1 Panulirus guttatus
CCCCTTCTCATCTGCCCTACCTTCTGTCTTACCATCCTCTCTCTATCTCTGTTCCCCATGTTCTCCCCTATGTTATGTATTTTTTTTATTACTATCCTCTATCTCTGCTCCCCCTGTTCTCCCCAGTGTTATGTATTTCCATTTTTTTCATATCTTCAAAAGAAATGTTTTTTGTTTTGTGTAGCATCCCTCCACATACCAGTACGTTTTCTCTTATAGATCTGGGGAAGGATGTAAATCTTCTGTTCTTTTATTGTGACGTTGACATTGTCTTTGTTAGTAAAATTATTATCAAAGCCCAGTAAAAATGATAATCAATATTTTTTGTAAAAAGAAGTGTTTGTTATATTTGTAAAATAATTTTGGGAGATGGAACTAAATTGCTGAAACATAGGTTTGCCCTCTCTCTTCCTTGCTAGCTAGGTGGCTAGATGTGTGCACTCATTATTCTATATAATCATCAGGTTGTATTTGCCCTTATCATGTCATCTGTCCTTGATTAATGGTTATAACAAAATACAAAGGTATAGGTATTATCTGTAGAAGGAAAGAGAGCAATATTAATATGTAGAGGCAAATTTCAGGTTTAATTAGATTAACCGCTTCATAAGCTAGTCAGCCATAGCGTCTCCATCTTATGTTTGGATTATAATTTCTATTTCTGTTATTATGTGCAATACATTGTTTGTTGATTGTTTGATTGTATTTTCTAGTGATCCTAACACAGTTATTTATTGAAATGTGATAAGATTAAACTTGTTTTTGCAGTCAGAGATGTTACTCTTGACTTTTACCTAGAGGTAGTGGTGTCTATGTGGCCTAGTTTATTAACCAAAAAAATCATTTCAGGGCATAGCCTGGGCTAATATGCTGAGGGGTCAGGACTAACCGAAGTTGAAGGCGGTTGGGATCGTGATATATGGAGACCTGTCCAGGAGTGGATTGTGCCACTGTAAGTGTACCATTGTGAACCAAAGTGAATACTCTGTTGTAGCAAAAAGTAAGTGGTACGAATCTTCATGAAGTGCAAACCACTGTACTTGTTGTGTGGTTTGGTCAGGTCATCTATTTTATTGTGCATAAAAAAACCCAACTCAAGTATCAATTATGGCAGACTATAATGTGAACAAGTTTGTGGAGTCACCTAACTTGCATAATTTGTACCAGTGCACTAAAGATGAGTTGTTCCATATTGCAGGCATGTATGAAATTCACTTAAGATCAGGTACTAAAAGTGAAATACTGGCAAACTTGGTGGAAGGTTAAAAATCTATGGGGTATTAGGATATGAGGAAGAAAGGATGAAGAATACTGATCCTGATGCAGAGATGGGCATGAGTGAACATGTTATGTTAGAGAGGTTGAGATTAGAATCTGAGTTTAAGAAAATGCAGATTGAGGCAAAAAATAAGAGAGAAAATATGCAGACCGAGGCAGAAAATAAGAAAACACAAATGCAGACTGAAGCAGATGAAGAGGTTAGGTTGAAAAAGATGGAGGCTGATGCACAGATGGGTCCTAAGCAAGCCAATAATGATGTGGATGCCAGAGTGAACCATTTACCAGAGTTTCTAGAGAAAGAAGCAGAGGATTTCTTTGATCAGTTTGAAAAAGTAGCCACCAAGAAAGGTTGGGATAAAAGTGACCGGACAATTCTTGTTCAAACAAAATTCAGAAGTAAAGCAAGACAGGCATATACATGTTTAGGTATAAAAGAATGTGTTGATTATGAAGTACTCTATGAAGCTGTGTTAAAAACTGTTCAAGAGAAGGTTTAGAGGTTGGAGGAAATTAACCGAACAGACCCATTTAGAGTTAGTGAGACTGTGTGAAATGAAATTTGACAGATGATGTAAATCTGAGGATGCCAAAACCATGGAAGGTTTGTGACAAATGATTCTGCCAGAGCATTTTAAAAAAGTAGTACTTCCTGATAGTAATTGTGAAGTTAATATGAAGAGAGTCAGGGATCTGAAAGAGCCTGCATGTTTTGCAGATGAACTAACAATTGCATATGAAATGTAGAGGGAAGAGACATCAAACAAACAGGGTGGATACATACAATCTAAATATCAGTTCAGTAACAAAAGTCAACAAAACCAAATGAAGGCTTCAAAACAACAAGGTTCAGATTATTATTATAAGCAAAATGTGGGTGATACTGTGCAAGTTAAGCCAAGGGCAAATGTTACTCAAGTCACAGTCAGGTTCTAACAGACCTGAGGGTTGGCAGGAGAAGCTGCGAGTGAGATACTATGCATGTGGGGAAACAGGTCATGGAAAATTTCAGTTCAGAAAAACCTCAAAAGTCAGGTGCATTAACTGTTGCTTTGGGGGAGTCAAAGAATATCTATAGTGAGATAATATATATCCAGGAAAGTGAAAGTTACAAGGTGTGTGGTTAGTTTTAAACCATTTATGACTGAGGGGGAAATATCACTGGAAAGGGGTCCTAAGAGGAAAATTATGTTCCTTAGGAACACCGGAGCTAACCAGAGCTTAGTCCTTAAAGAATTGCAAAAGTGGACTGCAGAGGTGTACTCTGGTGAGCAGGCTAGCATAAAAGGGTTTGGAGCAAGACTGACCATTCCACTGTATTATGTTAACCTTGAGACGATTTGTTACTGGTAAAGTTAAAGTTGGTGTAAGTGATGAACTTCCTATCCATGGAGTGGACATGTTATAATGAAACAATTTGACTGGAGATAGAGTAGTTCTAGAACCAAAAATGATTGAGAATCCCCTTGACACTGTTGAACATAATTCTGTTGACTTGTTTGGTCATAAAACAAATGATAATGGCTCTAATTGAACAGAAAGTTTTGAAGGTGTAATGGGAGTTCCCATCAGGGATGATAATTTGTACCCATCAGACTTACATTCTTTATGTGATGATTATTGCAATGTAAAAGATTTGTATGTTGAAAATACTAATGTATATCCTACTTGTGTTGTTACTAGAGATATGGCACAGGTTAGAGATGTAGGTGATGTAGGATTGGTTGAACTGTTTGAGGAAGGGTGTGATGTCTAGTTAGGTGGCAAAATGGAGTTAGAAGTGGATTATCATCTACATTTCAAAGTTGATGAAGATGAGCTGATAAAGTTTCAGTTGACAGACAGTAGTCTGAGGGAAGGTTGGAATGAAGAAAGGAGAGATGGCCAGCTATATGATGAGTCATTAGGATTACATAATCATGGTGGGGCGTTGATGAGAAAGTGCAGACTTCCAAGTGTTCCCACGTCAGATCGCTGGGAGATGAAAAAGCAAATTGTAGTAACTTCGGTGTATAGCGTTTAGTCACTGCTACCTTTAGGTAAAAGTTGAGATTAACATCTCTAACAACAAACTCAGATTTAGACTTACCATATTTCAATCCAAATACAAGATGGATGTTATGGCGGACTAGCCACAAAAGCATTTATTCTAATTTGACCTGGAATTTGCATCTAGATATAAACACCGCTCTCTCTCCTTATATGAATAATATCTATACCTTTGTTGTTCAGTATAACCATTAATCAAGGAACAGTGACATATAATGAGAAAATCCAACCAGATTATGCAGACATAACGAGTGCTTACTTCTTGCCACCTAGCTCACAAGGATGAGAGAGAGTGAACATGTTCCAACAATTTAGCTTCAGCTCTCAGAATTGTTGTACTAACAGAGCAAGCTTTTCTTTAAACAAAAAAGAATTAATTGTGATTTTTACAATACTCTGATGGTAATTTATATAAAAAAGATAATGTCAGTGACATAATAAGGTATTATGATACACGGCAGAAGACTTACAGAAGACTTACATCATTTACAAGAGAAAACGTAATGGCATATTTTTAAAGGATACTGCACGAAAAGACTTTTTTTAAGATATGAAAAAGGAAATACATAACAGTAGATACACTAGAGTGGAAAAAGGTGAATAAATTTACTACCTCTAAGAAAAGAGGCCTGGAACATGCACTGAACTGGTCTCATGAACAAGTGTGGTTTGTAATGATCTGGAAAAGATAATAGAATGCAAATGAATGACTTACTGAGAGGAGAAATTTCTGAAGTGAGAGACAGCATGGATTTAGGGAAAGTAGGTTATTTGTAACAAACCTTTTTGATATCTTTGAGAGAGTGAGCTCTTTTTTAGACAAAAGGAGAGGTTGGGTGAATTGTTTTTAACTGAACTGTCAGGAAGCATTCGACATATGGCATGGGAGGCTGGTTAAGAAGCTTGATCACTGGGCAGGAATAAGGGGGAAACTCCTTCAGTGGATAGAAGATTAATTAAGTGGAGGGGAACAAAGGAAACATGTTACAGGAGCCTTCTCCAAGTGGTTCATGACCAGCAGAGAACCTGAGGGGTTCTAATCTGGTTCCATTACCATTATTGATCTATGTAAATGACATGCCAGAATGTATGGATTCTTACTTTGAACTTGTTTACAGATGATGCAAAGGTCATGAGGAAAGTGAAAAGCAGGAATTGTATCAATTTGATTTTGCAAAGGTCATAAGGAAAGTGAAAAGCAAGAATTTTATCAACTTGCATAAGAACCTGAATGGACTCCTTTGGTGGTGCCATATATGGTTGATGAAATTCAGCCTACTTGAAAGTGAAGAGGGTGGGACAAGGTGCAAGAAGGTCTCAGTATGATTATTATCCAGAGAGAAATAAGCTGCAGGACTCTGTGTGTGAGGACTTGAGAGTTGACATCATCCTCAGCCAGAGTCTCTTACTGGGAAAGTAGTTAGAGACAGACTTTCTGCTGGTAAATATTAGAATAGTCTTCAAGTATATCGATAAGGAATATTTAGCAAACTGTCAGTGTCTTACATAAGGCCAAAATTAAAATATTCTAGAATTTGATCACCACATCTAAAGAAGCATAGAATGTAATAGAGAAGATCCAGAGGAGGGCAGCAAAGAAGGTACCAGTATTTAAGAAAGCAGAGTTAGAGGGAAAGGCTAGAGGCTTTGAATTTGTCCACCTAGGAAGAGAGAAGAGTGAGGGGTCATCCGATTAAAACCTTTACGTTGTTAAATCAGATTGATGATGTGGACAGTGAGCAGCTCTTTGAGAGTTTTAGAAATAGAGCAACCAGAGGACATAACATGATATTAAGCAGGAAATTTGTCGGTGAAGTGCAAGAGTGGTGAATAAATGGAGTTGAATGACTGAGGACTTGGTTAACGCAGGATACATAAATCTAAGTAGGAGTGCAATAGTAGAGAATGGTTGAGGAGAATGAGCACTCCTTGCATGCATCTTTCTGCTTTTGTTTTTAGATACTGAAATACAAGAAGGGAAAGGTTTTCCACACTACTCCTTCGACTTGCAGGGAATACCAGGTAAGTATTCTTTCTCCCCTGACCCCCAGTGTATGTGTGTATTTGTGATATGCAAAGTTAGGGAATCATGGCAATTTGAAAGAGAGAAGATACCGAAATCCTTGTGTTAGATGAATTGTGGCAAGGCAGCTGGAGTGTATGGTTTTGTAGATGGATTACTGAGGAAAGTGGGTGACTGTACTGTTGATAAGTTCTTTAGGGTGTACAATGTATGTATGAATCATGATGAGGTAACTGAGGATTGGCAGAATCTCTAATAATGCCAATATAGAAGGCAAGGGCGACAAGTGAATGTTCGAATTACGGAGGAATAAGTTATCTCTGGAGGATAGGGAAAGAAGAATACCTCTCAAGTATTCCCAGCATGTAGCAGAAGACAGTGAAAAGGGGCAGGAGTATGGTGCTGGAAAGCCTTCCCTTCTTGGATGTCATTTTCTAAAAGCAGGAACAACGAGGATCCACGGAGGGAGTGCCCATTTTCCTTAAAGGCTTAGGCTAGGGTGTCTGAACATGTTTGGATCAAGCCAAGATGACAAGAAAGGAGAGAAGGGTAGTATGTTTGAAGAAAGGATCCTGGGTGTTCCATCTCTGAGTGAAATAAATCCCAAGTGGATAAGGGGGAAGAATGATTTGGGAATGTTGTAGGTCGGGAATAGAGTTGGGTTACTGTGAGGGTGAGAGCTAAGAAAGGGAGGTAGCACTTTTGCAAGATGATGGGTGTTGCATATGTTCGAAAGAGTGTAATTAAGTGATTAGCCAGCTGACGTGGGTAAAAATGGATTACGAGAAGTGGGTGTTATTAGTGCTTATGCACCTGGCTACGAGAAGAATGATGAAGAGAAGCATGGGTTTTGTGAGCAGCTGAGTGTGTCAACAGTTGTGATGTGAGATATTGGGTATTTGTGATGGATGACTTGAGTCTGAAAGTGGGTAATGTGGCTATTGAGGATATAATTAGGGGCCATGGGGTATTAAGTAAGGTGAATAGAAATGGTGAACAGCTAGTGGTGTTGTATGTAGAGAAAGGCTTGGTGATAAGGAATACATGGTTTAAAAAGAGGGACATGCATAAATGTGTGTAGAATAGGGAAGATGGTAAGCAGGTATTATTTGATTATACATCAATTGATAGGCATGCAAAAGAAAGACTCTTTGATGTGAATGTGCAGAGAGGGGCTGCTGGCTTGATGTCTGAGCATTGTCTGGTGGAGGTAAGGGTGAAGATTTGTAGAGGCTTTTGGAAAAGAGGAAATGGTATAGGTGAGAGGTTGATGAAAGTAAGTGAGCTTGTAAAAGAGGCTTTTTAGAAAAAGAAAAAAACAGGGAAGACTGAGTGTAGAATGGCAAAAGGTGAAACAAATCTTTCACATTTCTCTAATATGTAGCAGAGGTGTTAAATTCGGCATAACATTGACCCTTAGATCTCTTCTATCTATCTATCTATCTATCTGTTTATACCTCTGATGCCTGTTCCAACTGGAAATCCGTGATGGGGTGGCCACGGCAATAGAATCTCCATAACTAGTGAACTCCAGTGCTGCTTCTTCCCCTTTAGTGCCTCTACCCTAACAGGTCACTGGCAGAGGGCAACTCTAGCACAGTGTTTGCAAGGGCTCTTACCTAATGTTCCTACTGAATGCTACTACCTAATGCTCCTACCCATTACTTATACAGTACCCGTGGAAAGTCTGAGGAATATGGGGCCTTTTGCTCTGTGGTTGGGTATCTTCAGAATTTCCATGTCCTTCAGTTTACTGAATGCTCAGATCTTGCATAATTAGTACTTGGCAACTCTCCCTGGTGATCACATCACCATGGACTGAGGAGCACATCAGTGCCTCCTGGGACAAGCTAAAGAGAGTATGTGTGCTATGAGCTGCTTGATTAACAAAGGCCCTTCTGGATTGACAAAGACTTTTTTGTTTCATTTGCTTTTTGTCCCACTGCTGCCCATCCACACCTTAGAATGAGACACAAGAACCTCACCCAGCAATAAAAGGCTCGGATTCTTTCCATGAGGGATGCAGAAATATTGGTGAAGGAGATTTGTCAGTGTACAGGGATGAGCAAGTCAGCCAAGAATATCCCACTAGGTGAAGTTCCACCTTGTAAATATGTACTAGGGTGTCCCAGAAAGACTTAAGCTACTGCTGACAAGCTTATCAAGAGGCAAGTATTGACAAATCCATGCATCACAGCAAGACTATTGAAACAAGCCTATCCCACCCTCCTCGGAAGTGTTGCAGAACGCACCATTCAAGAGTGCTACCAGAAACACCTGAACCTGCCTCTTCATTCCCCGACCAGAAAACTGACTCACAAGATGCATACTGCTCATCTCAGTTTTGCAAGGAACTACAAACATTTCATTGTTGAGGACTGGAGAAGGGTCTTATAGAGCGATGAGTCAACTTTCCAGTGTGGTGCAGTGAGGTGTGGCAAGTTGAGACATCCCTCACATGTGAATCCTCTTGACCCCCATTATGCACAAGTGCCTGTCAAACACCCAGACACAGTCATGATTTGGGGTCACTTCAGTGGCGAGTTAGGGCATAGGTGATTTCATGCGCTTCCCAAGAAGATCACAGTGCATGGAGTTAATACACTGAAGTTCTTTGTGACCATATGATGAATTTCTATGAGATCCACGGCTGCAACTTTTTTATACAAGACAGTGCACCATGTCACAAGGCAAAAAAGTCATGAAGTAGTTGTCAGATGAGCAGGTGAATATCTTTCAATGGCCTGGGAATTCTCCAGACCTGTATCCCATTGAGGAGCTTTGGTCTCACATGAAGCTTAAACTTCAAGAAAGGAAAACCTCTTCAAGTGCTTGCCTTCTTGAATCCATCAGAGACATGTGGTTGAATAGAACTGACCTTGATTACTGCAGAAACCTTACTGACTCCATGCTGCAAAGCATACAAGCTGTTTTGAAGGAACATGGTTGCCACACTAAATACTGAAATTCCTCACACTTCCTGTGGGTACTATACTCTTCCAAACTCAGTCACCAACTTCTGCAGTTTCTCACTTGAATCTACCACCAGTGCTTCATCAACAGCCCTCTCATCCTCTACAGACTTAATACTTGCCTCTCTCTCCAAGACTATAGCATTTAACTCCCTAACCACCCAACCAGTAAACAAAGTAAACAACCATGGTGACATCACATACCCATGCTACAGACCATCTTTCACTTGGAACCATTCAATCTCCTCTCTTCCAGCTCATACACACGCCCTACACACTTGACAAAAATTTCTATATAAGACTTAATGCTCAACACTCTTTTCACTCCTATCATCACCATTTTCTGAGAGATTCACCTTCTTACACTCTTTTTCTTCTTCATGAACTGTTTTAAACTTTATGGGACTCATTAAAATATATATGCCTACCAAATATCTAGCAATTTAAATGTGACTTAAGAGGCAATCAATAAATGAGAGAAAACAAACCTTAATTACAATTTTCATGAAAAACAAAGGTCACTACAGTACTCAAAAAAGTTACCTGCTTGAATTTTTCATTATGTCCAATTCCAAAAAGTATTAGGTGGCCATGAGAGTCAGTGGTAGCTATCTTAAAACCATCTGGGGACCATTTGGCATCAAAAAGTGCCCCATATCCTTGACCTTCAATGGTGTTCTTGAAACTCCAGACCATGGTGCCCGTGAAAATGTCCCAGATCATCAACTGACCTGTTGATAATAATGAGGCTTCATGAAAACTGGTAGATGTAAAAATCTTTAGATACTTAAAACTAAAAACTGGCTTCATAACACTGAAGACCACTATATAATCATAATCTTATATACAACATGACCTTCAACTGCCCAGAGATATAAATATATGTGTATGCTTTAGCATGTAGGCATACACATTCTTATACAAACAAACTCAGAAAAGAAAGTAAGAGACATAGAGGCACCAGAGCATAAAACTCCATCCTAGTAATGTAAATAAAGGTACATACAGGCAGTACCTACCTTCAACTAATTATAATGAGATACTGCTGCAAGGCTGGGCTTGCATGTAATGTTCAACACATAAACAGTAATTGTCTAGTAATACTGCTGTTCTCTGCTGCACTATTCCTTTCCTCCTCAATCATACAAAATAGTGACAAAAAAAAAATCTAGAAAATTATCAGCAACAATTCCATAATCAAACATCAACACAGATTTGTACAAGTAAAACTACATAAACACAACTACTAGTTTACTACAATAATATATGTGAAACCCTACTGTGAGGAAGAGAAGAAACACTGTTTTTCTAGATTTTGCTAAAAACACTTGACAAAGTTAAACAAAACAAGTTCTGTTAGTGAATGTGGCAAGGCAAAATATATGAGGTATACCAAAACAACTGATTGAAGTGTTTTTAACAGAGAATTCAGAGTGCTGTCAAACAGTGGGACACTCTATCTGGCATACCACAGGGAATGGCATTACTGTCAAAAACATTTCTAATAAGGATTTCACACACAAACTGGGATGGAAGGGAGAGTATAATCATGAGTTCTGAAGACAAGGTAGTGAGTAAAACAACATGATCAAAAGAAGGGCCACAAAAACTGCAAAAATACCTGGACATAATCTAAAAATTGACAGAAAAGAACATGATGGACTTTAATGACAAGAAATTTGAGCAAAGAACCCCTAAAAATTGAACAATATGGAATCTATCTACAAAGAACCTAGAGGAAGGAAAATACAGAGTTAAAAAAAAACAACTGAAGGCCTTGGAGGTATCATAAATGACAAACAGGAATTCAAGGAGTACAATGATAAGACAGTACTTTCAAGCCATAAAATGAGTGGTATGATACTGAGAACTTTCACTACATTAGAAGAAAGCAAATAATGAAAGTGTCTAATGTATCCATTAAAAGCAAAGATGAAAACTGCTGTGTTGTCCTGTCCAAGCCTGAGTTTAATGAGGAAGGTGTCAAGATAAGATGCAGATTGGGTGAGAGAAGAGGAAGCAGAACTGAAGGATGTGGAAGAATGCAGTGTTGAGTCATCAGCATCAGCATATGAAGCACTGGACTTTTGTGGAGGAGAGGAAATCATTGAAAAAAAGGAGAAAAAGTGTAGGAGATAGGACACAACCTTTAGAGACACCAATGTTGATGGAAAAAAGGAGGTAGGCTGATCCATCAACATCTACAGAGATAGGTCAGCCAGAGAGGAAGCTAAATATGAAGGATCAAAGTGAGAGAGGGAAACCAAAAGAGGAAAGCTTAGAGATGAGACCTTGATGCCACACCCTGTCAAAAGCCTTAGATATATCAAGGGCAACTACACTTGACTCCCCAAAATCTTTCAGGAATGATGACCATACATTAGTAAGACAGAAAAGAGTGTCACCACTGGATCTCGCTTTATGGAAGCCATACTGGTGATCAGAGAGAAGACTATGATTTTCAAATTGTTTAAGGATATGGGAGTTGAGGAGGTATTCAAAGACTTTCAAAATGGTAGATATCAAAGCAACAGGACGATAGTTAGAGGGGTCAGAACAGTCACCCTTCTTAGGGATGGGATGTAGCAAAGCGTGTTTCTAAGAAGGAAAAGTTTTGTTTTTTAAGTAGAAACAGAACATATGAGCAAGCACAGGTGCAAGTTCAGAGGCACACTCTTTCAGTACACAGGGATCGATGCAATCAGGACCATAAGCTGTTTGTGTCCAGAGAAAGAAGTGTTTCTCGGACAGTACGAAAAAGAGATTACGGGAAGAGACAGAATTAGTAAGAGGAGCATCAGGGGGTGAAGGAATGTTAGAGTCATCCAAGGTGGAGTTAGAGAAATGGGAACCAAAGAGAGTTGCTTTGTCTATAGGAGAGACAGATACAGTAATGTCAGAGCAGAGAAGTGAAGTGAAGGTAGGGTGAGAGAAGTTCTTAAAAAAGCCCTTAGCTAGAGACCAGAAAGACCTATCAGTGGATGATGAGGACTGGTTATCGCACTTCCTTTCAATAAAAGAAATGCTTTGCCTCACAGAGAACGTGCATGCAGAGATTTTTTTCTTTTATGTTGAAGGCTCCAGTCACGGACAAAAGTCCACATCAAGGACGGGCCCTAATTGAAAGAAAGATAGAGAATTGAGAAA
>JAUUDW010626398.1:0-11469 GCA_032361385.1 Panulirus guttatus
CAGTTTGCTGAATACTTTTGCGTGTGTGTGTGGGTGTGCGTGTAAGATAGTGTGTGTGTGTGTGTCTGGTGGCCACTCACCGTAGCCACTGACAGCCACACATCAATGGTAATGTTTAGTAAGCTGTTGTGAGAAAACTGCATTTGTTTTCGCTTGAAAGATACAAGTCGTGGACGAACACACATTAAAACTGTGTTAATTTTTTTTGCGTTGGAGTTACAGCTTACCTGTGATTACGTACAGATTATCTTTGATCAGGTACGGCTTAACTTTGATTAGTAATGGCTTACCTGTTATAAAAAAAAAGCTTCTTTAAGACCAGGTAAAGCTCGTCTGACATTACTTACTTTTTTTTGTGATGTGATACAGTTAATCTGATCAAGTACAGCTTTTTCGTGATCAGAAATAAGCTTATCTGTACTCAGATTTAAACCTCATCCGTGAAAGTGTAAAGGCTGTCTGTGATCAGATGGAGCTTATCTCTTATCAAATATATAATAAGTACTGCTTATTTCCACTTAGAATTCATTAATGGTAACGCTACACATATTGTGATAAAAAAGATAAATCCATCCCTCTGTTATCAGAAATAGTATCCATTTGATAAATATATTTTTCCTACGACGCTCACGTTTAAACAATCTAGAACATTCTTCGTCTCACAGACTCCAAAACATTGTAATGTTCCGTCATTTTCGATATATATTTCTGGAATACCCGAACAAGATAACGTAAAAGTTAATGATTGCAGTCACTTCAAGATATCAAATATATATATTCATTTCTACAAACTGTGATCAAAATTTAACCAATTCTCGATTACATATAATCATAAGATCATTATTACTCATTAAGCGCGTCAGATACATACGTCTCTCGCCGATTAGTTTGGGGTTAGTAATCTCTACAATTCTCCGCTCGTTCTCTTTTAGAATTTGCTGGCTTACCCATAAGATGGCGCTCAATGACACCGTTTGACGACTCTCATTGAATACAGTCTCTTTTGTTATCCCTCAGTAAGCTCGTAGTCCTGGTAATTTAGTTTACCCATAGCACTGGTGGAGTGAGGACGTACGTACTGTGGTCACACTTGTATTATTGTTATGATGAGTGTTTTCGGGCAGTTGCTTCAGTGTTACGTAGTGTGAATGTAAGAACAGTGATTGATAATCGTAAGGAAAAAAAAA
The DNA here is from genome assembly GCA_032361385.1 of Panulirus guttatus. Taxonomy (NCBI): domain Eukaryota; kingdom Metazoa; phylum Arthropoda; class Malacostraca; order Decapoda; family Palinuridae; genus Panulirus; species Panulirus guttatus. The sequence goes on from JAUUDW010626398.1 coordinate 1,188, forward strand.
CCATCCTCGTCTGCTGAACGGATATTCATAAAAGGTAAGCATTCATTGGTCGATGCCGTGACAACATGCAAGCGCTTGTTATGAAAGGCAACGACAACTTTAGACCCTGAACGTTCGCAAGTGAGTGGAGTTGCTTCCGTGTATATTCAGCCTCATATCTCTGTTTACGTTTTGCGATGAAATTTCGAAATACGTAATGCCAAAACGAAAACAACAAGTGCTGGAATGGAACTAGTGGTATGATTAGATGCAGACTAAAATTATATCACTGTATATAAAAATGTTCTGACGTATGAATGATCCTGCCATTAATTGTGTTTTGACTGTTAAAAATCTCATAGTTATTTTAACGGTAAAATAAAGGGATATGTGCAAACATGTTTTACGGTAGAAATAACATTAAGTTTCTCGTGCGTGTCCGCGATGAATCGTATTTACGACTTAGTCCCTCCCCCCCCAGCTATAATTTAAGGCTAAAAAGTTTATGACTCTCTTTGTCTGCGACTACAGCTCCAGATGCATTAAATCTGCCAGTTTTAATTGTCTGTCGCTTGGTCGTCGTCCGGGTAATGATATTAAAAGCGTCTGGAACATTACTTTTGTGATACTGAATTCTGAGGTCGTATCCGTTCTCCCAGGAACATGTCTGCTTGTTCATATATTACTATCTCTGCGCGCCAGCAGTCCATTCTGCTTCCAGTCACGTCACGCTGTTTTTTGCGAGCGACCTGACCTAACCATAGCCAGTAGTCCGCTTCAACACTATCGCGTCTCTCTCCTCTCTCTCTCTCTCTCTCTCTCTCTCTCTCTCTCTCTCTCTCTCCAGTACGGTATGGACTACGGAGTGCATTATTATTTTCCTTTTGTTGAAAACCTCGTCGCGGGTTATCATCAGGTCTCCTGTTATCTGTCCTTCCAGTCTGCCTGCTCCTGTACATGTTACTCTTCAGCCATCCAAGACGCAAATTTCATTTAGAGGAACGCGCGACTCGAGTCAACTTTGATATTAGACTTAGGGGGTTAACTTTGACATTATTAGACCAGGTCTTATCGGAAGCACCACCAACAGAGTGGATAGAAGGACTTACGACCTTCAGACCTCACCTATTGCATTTCGTTATTTTTTCAAACCTTAACACATTCTGTCAGGCTACCGGAGAGTAAGTGCGCCTCGGGATGTTTTCCGTATCTTACTGTCCTCATTTAGGTGGAGTAAATGCAGCTCATCCAATCTTCTTAATCTAGATTCACGCAGCATTTGATGCTGAATGATGCAAAACGCCAAACCTCGCTGCTTGATGGATGATTGCTTTTCAAACGCTTCGTTGCCCTGACGACGATAAACATTTCTATCTACTGCATTACTTGTGCTTGCGTAAAATGAAAACGGACAGTGAATTTCTAGTCAAAAATTTCGACATTTGACGAACTAAATCACAGTCAGTGTGTCGCTGCATAAGTCGGCTTTGCAGGTGTATATTTATCGTTTATGACGTTATTTGGTAGGTTACTTGTTACGAAAAATGTATTGTATATTCCAATCAACCTTGTTGCATGTGCATTGGTGTGATTGATACGCTGAAAGAGGATGTCAGTGTTAAAGGGAATGGTTCCTTGAACGATTACGAAGCCGCATACATTATACCAATACATTTCTTACAGTAAATGAGAGATCATTTGAATGAATTAACCTCGGTTGGAAGGGAAGGCGTGGTCAGATCGTAGAAATAATTTATGCTACGCTTAAACTGTACTCGTATTATAACGGCAGGAGTAAGTAGCTGTAGTCTAACCATCGTGGTAGTAGAGTAAGGATAACAGTCTCCACTCAAGCATCAGCCTTTACTAATAATCTTCCGTCTTTATTGCAATATCGCTCTCTACGTAGGCATTTAACCCTTGCTAGAACACTGTCTTTTACTAAAGCATGACTATTTAAAGAGCAACAACAGATTTACTAAAAAATCAGTACTTTCAGAAACTCCAATCTCTGCTGTACAAAGCGCTAGTCTTTACTAAAATATCGTTTTTACTGCAGCATCAGTCTTTACTTATTTCACAGTCAACAACAGAGTCAGGCATGCAGGTAGTAAAGGTGATGGAAGGGGTATCTTTAATAGCAGATTCAGTGAGTTTCAGCAGCAGCAACAATGGATTCACTGATTCGTCGTTAATGGACACAAGCTCCAGAGTGTGTGTATTCAAGCGATGGGCAGAGCGTGCGGAATTTCTAATCAAAACTGTAGTTTTACACAGTGCCAAACACCTATCATAAAACACGCTTTAAAAGTGTGTTACCACCTGTACAGTTCGTGAAAAAATGAAACTGCATAAAAAAGACAGTAAAAGATATAGTACACAGTAAACTAGAGATCATGCAGACAACATAGATTGGCTCAATAAATCACTTCGTATTGTCTGATGGCGATACGGAAAATTGGCAAAAGCATATCTATCTTATTTTCATCTTTTTAGATATCTTACGATGGGAAAAACACCAACATCAGCAGAAGCGATATTAAATGCTTCGGATGTTTGTACCAGACCCAAGCCAGCAACGTTAGGTGGGGGGAAAATATGAGGAACAGTTATATATAAGTTTTCGCAGCAGTACACGCCACACGGAGCAATAATAATAATGCCACCGCCAACGCAACTCAACAGTAACACGGACAACAATAGCGGAAGCAATTTACGACCTTTAATAACATATCCGACGCGTCAGCGCAGATAAGAAGACCAGCAGCGCCTGATACAGTAATATCCACAGCAGGTTTATACCACAGGCAGAAAAGATAAACCATTACCAGAAATAAACATCGCCCGTAACATCAGAAGTAGTAATCTCAGTTGCACTTACACTTGTAAGCGTTAGCGACATCACCATCTCCAACAACGCTAGCTGCAACAGCACCACCATCTCCAACAACGCTAGCAACAGTAGCATCACCATCACCAACATCAGTAGCCGTAACAGCGCCATCATCCCCAACAACACTTGCTACAACAGCGCCACCATCGCCAACAACACTACCTGCAACAGCACCACCATCTCCAACAACACTAGCTGCAACAGCGCCACCATCACCAACAACCCTTCCAACAACAGCGTCACCAGCAGCAACAACAACAGCACCACCTACACCAACATCACCCACAACAACAGGCGACAGCACCACCTCCACCAGCCACAGTGGCACCAACAGCAACGGGAAGGCTATGAACGGGGGTGTCCGCAAACAGGGGTCCCACAGATCACTAACGACATCGACAGCAGCCTCGTCTCCGCCGCTAACAACAACATAAAAGGCAGAAGGAGCGAAAACACAGAGACAGGTGGATCGCTTCCTTCCCTCCGTGTTTTTCTCGCTCTCTCTTTCTTTCTCTCGCTCGCGCACACACTACTGTCTTTTCCCTTCTCTCTTTCTCTCTCTCTCTCTGATATCGTAGGTAGAATCAGAAGCCTTGTGCTCACCCATGCCGGCAAATGTGCCAGATTGATGATGCGTTTGTAACGCGACGAAGTACGCGACTTCGGAACCCATATTACATCCTTGCGGAACTGCGTAAAGAAAGCGGGTTTGTAAAACAAGCGTCACTCGGTCATCACGGACCCTCTTGACCGGTCAAAGACTCAACCCAGCCATAAACGGGAAACTGAGAATAATCCAGGCGCAGTCATAAGCTATGGTTATTACTTCATATTCCTTAAGTGTTCACACTTTGCAGGCCATCACCTGTCCAAGCTGCTGGCGCCCCCTTATAGCGGCTTTAAGAGAGCGTCATCTTCGCCACTTAAAAAAAAAAGATTCCTTTATGCTAGGCTTGGTGCCCTGACTCCGGAGGATGTAGTGATGACCTTGCCTTCCGTAATAAAAGCTGTCGAGATGGTACGAAAATGTAATATGTGTTAAGGGAACTGAGGATAAGGAGAAATCATAAGTAATACACGATGTCACGGTGAATTTTATGAATGTTGATGAAAAAGAGAATGTTTTACGTGTATAAAGAAGGAAACTGGTTTACACAGAACCGAGCATTAAAGGCTCCTCTATCCTCTACGCTCCGCGCGTCGTTCGGCTAGGCTATGGAAGGCTATCACGTTCTTAACAGCACAATGAGTAGTTTCTTTCCCTCGTTAAACTATTCGTAAGGAAAGGATTTGTACACCCTGATGATGCGTGTTGCGTCAGAAGCCACTGTACGGGGTTAAAAACGATGGGGGTATTTTAATCTCACACTTTTCCCTAAATGCGTTGAGGATTTGTCAGTGATTATAACATTTGCTGGTCACGTTAGTGGTGAAATGGATGTTCTCAACGATGTTGTCACATTACCTAGGTAATGGTGGTTAAGGTCACCTACCTACCTCCACACTGGCAACCTGATCTGTTGAAGATTAAAGAGTACTAACCAGCAATAACATTGCCAAAGATAAATTGTAAAATCGTCATATTTACGTAAAAGCTGACGTCAAATCCATGATAATTGCGTGTTATTTTTCAAGTGAATTTAAAAGGTTGTGTAGCAGCTTTACTCGACGGGACCCAATGGTCTGTTGCTGTGTGAATTTCTAATTTCTTTGGGTGTTCAGATATGTTCAGAATTATTAGTTCAACTAACCAGTATAGTTTGCAGTTTCATCACATTATGATGATCTCCCTTGTTCGGTTCTAAAAGAAATTTATCAAAATGTGTTTCTTTAGACCAATTGCTATATGAAACTTGTGGACACATTGCAATACATGAATTGCAGTTCGCCTCACTGAACCTTAAGAAAGAGGATACCTACTTAACAGAGACATGTCTGTCTCTGAAACTTTGACCACAAGAGAAATACATTCTTACATCCAAATGTGTGACTGAAACTTGCACGCAGTAGTTGCGTAGCCCCATGGAGTATCCATCCAAAAGGAAGGGGAAGAGAGAAAGAGAGAGAGAAAAAAAAGCGAGGGAGCTGTTCGATTCTAATTGTACCTACAGGGCAGGTGATATGACTGATATATTATTACTGATAGACGGAATATTGAGAGGGTGTTGTTTCTATCTCTGGTGGTAGTGGCTGTGACGGTGGTACACGTGTGGTGGTGGTGGTAGCGCCGGCAGTGGTAGTGGTGGTAGCGCCGGTAGTGGTAATGGCGGCGGTAGTAGTGATGTCAGAGGTAGCGGTGATGCACTAGCCTAGGTCTACAGAGGCACTGCAGCTGCGAGCTACTTTCAGTGTCACTCCTCGTGTCGGAAGTGCCACGCTCGTCAACGCCGACTTCCACGCATTATAGGCACCACACACATTCGCGTAAATACGTCCACACTCTCTGACACAAACAACCGAACTGTACCCATAGTGGCAAGCCAGAGAACGGGGCTTTCTTTGAAAAGAGCCATTGCCAAACATGGACCTGGTGAATCTGTATACACGAAACTCGAGACCCCGTTAAATATTCGCATAAAAACATGACTGAAACACAAGCAACACTATATATAGTGTTGTAACCGACAACTCAACGCTTGGCTGAGTGTTGAATAATCGCAAATTGCCAAAAAGGAGGAAAAATATATGCTTAATTCATTCCCTATAAACATTTGTTTCAAGCACGACGGTACGTACCTCGAGCACGACGGTACGTACCTTGAGCACGACGGTACGGAACTAAGGCACAACGGTACGGAACTTTAAAAGGGATCAGTCAGGTCAGAGGCAGGGCAACCACATCAGAGGGTCGTATCATAATCATCAAGGGCTGGTCACCTTCGCGGTGTAAGCGTTAAGGAGACAGAAGAAAACTGTCATCGATACAGTCATGAGGGAAACACGCATCACATTTTCTTATAATGACCTTACGACATACGGTACAAGTACTGCAAAATTGTTTTTCCTCCTACTTAGATTTAGAATAGAATATCCAGGGTTACTCCGCCATGCAAGAACGTCAAATCTGATCAAGTAATGATCGCGTTCGTCACTTACGGACCCTTCCTCTGTATCAGCGTCGTTGAAACAACAGGTCATGTCGTTTTATTGCCGACCAAAGTTTTGCAGCTGGGAATGTGTTCAGAGCCGTGTTCGCTGTCTGCTGCCGCTGCTCGCTAATCCTAACTGCTGTGTGTGATAAGAGCACCAGGTGTCTCGCTTCTCATCACATGTTCTGCACTTTAGATATATTTTGTTTTATGGCAGCCTTATGTGCATTTAAAGTTCCGTGGGCGTGCTTTTGTGTGTGTGTGTGTGTGTGTGATTTCTATTTGTTTGTTACGGGGAGAGAGTTTTAAACTCGTGTTGCATCGTGTCTTAAACCTTGTATATGTGTATACCATGTCTCTACTCATTTATATGTGCTTACACACACGTACGCACACAACACACACACCAGTCTAAGCCAGGTACCTATTTATCGACCAGGCCCGAGGGGAAGGTGAACATATGAATTTGTGTAGGTCGATTGCCAGCCCCAGGATTCGAGCCCATGCGGGCCCGACTCCTCGCACGATTGTTCTGCCTTTGAAGTCAGTAAAGCTAGCCACTATACCACTGAGGCCCGTGTGTGTGTGTGTGTGTGTGTGTGAAGACACGCTATATCCTGTGAGAAGCCGCCATATCTCCGTCACCACAATTATAGATTGTTTACAAAGGGCGATCATTACGGGGTGTTTACTGAGCCATATATCCCCTCTCTGTCGTGCTGATTACTGATCTTCCCTACCTAGCCATGCCTTCCTGGCCTTGTTGTCTTTTAATCACAGGGTTTAATGGATCGTTCCGTCCCGTTTACAACAGAGTCTTGGTCTACCAAGTCATGTGGCTGAGTATGTAGTATACATTGGTATTGTCCACACTGCAACGTAGGACCGACGACACAACTCGATCGATCAAAATGTTCATCACAACCTGTAAAGGATAGATGACGGTGCTCCCAGAATATTCAGCTTCCATTTGGTGTTGCTCAAGAAATGTCTTTTAAAACATTAACGCGAAGTAAATGCATCCTTGGATACACAGTGGTTATGCACGGTGGTTAATGGTATTTACCGAGGGAATTTGCAAACATTTAGTGCGATTATCGGGTAGCAAAAGCGATTCACAGAGCCCAGAAGACCATTTAATACTAATCTATTGATTCCAGAAAACATATTACATGATAACGTATTATATGATAATGGGCAAAATACATTCTTATAACCGCAGCGTTTCCCGAAAATTGCTCCAAGTGATGCCAAAATGCAAGGTGGTAGAATAAAACTCATATTTGGAGACTGTGATTTGAGGAAAGGATGATAATAGTAATAATCACGATAATGATACTTATATTCACTATAATTATAATCGTGTTTTTTTAATCCTCCATTGAGTGGCACCGAACTAGGAAGCTTGGTGCTCTGATATACAATGGGAGTAACGTAACATATAAAGTAAATATCAGAGGAGCTCTGATGGTCCATACGATCAGGTTATCTGGCGAAGGACTGTCCTGAGGTCACAGACTTAGCTGTGATGGAAACAGGATCCTCCTGTGAACTGTCAGCCAACAAGACACTTTTCAAGTGCCATGTCGTAGGACATTTGGCTCCTGCTACGCACATGTAATCCTCAAGTAAAGGTTACAGAACAAGGCAAGTTATACAAGTGGCATGCGGTCGAATATTTTGCTAAAGTTAGACTTTTATACACATTCGCTAATTATTTTGCTAGGTATGACGTCTTCGGTGCCATTGTGAGATCAAAGATCTTGATTAACTTTTTCTTCATGCTTCAGCGTTAGGCTACGTAAGCTTAAGTCTCGAGGTGGTTAAGTTAGAGTTAGGCTACGTTTCCGTTAGCTCTGGTTACCGTATGTTAGTTTGGTTTCGTGCCCGTCGGGATTGGGAATGTCTGATTGGGTAAAGTTAGAGATCGTTAGTCGTTTAGGATCGATCAAGTCTAAATAGTTTGAGTTGGGTCATAGTTCATGTTAGGATTAGTTCGTGCCAGACAATGGTTTGGCTCCTACTTTTCATTGCCTCATTCCTGTTGTCTCTACTTCACCACTATCGTTAGCGAGTTCATTTGGAATAGTACTGAAGGTTAGTCCGGGCGATAGTAGCGCCAGACGGCCTCTGCTCCAGCAACCACACACACACTATCACTTCCGTGAAGACGCTGCGTCTGTTGATCTTACCCGAGCATCATATCGCGTCTGTAACAGAAGGTATACAAAGCCGTTGGGGGTCTGTTGATCTCGCCCGAGGATATCGCTTCTTTCCGTTTCCAGAAGCCGTGTGGTAAGTCGCGCTGATTGTGCTTTGTGTGCTGTCGCCACGAACGAGTGACTTTCAAAGCTTGGAAGTACTCCTTTGAGTCGCTTCGGGTAAGATCTAAATGGAAATTTCAATTTTGTATGTTCCTAGACTAGATGTAAAGTAATATTTTAAAGGTGATTGAGATCATTTGTCCCAGATAGAATCTAGGCAAAGAAAGGATTGTGTTAAAAGAAGGTTGAGGGTTAAGGGAAAATATGTTACCTAGGCAAGAGAGAGCAGCAGCCAGTCCACACAGCCTAGTTGCTTTCCCGGGCGGGGGTTAGGCAAGCGGTATGTCTTGCGCGTCCCCTCGTCTCTCACGCAATTCGCCCGCGACTCAATATCCTCTCCAGGTGTCCTCCCCAACGGCCCTGTGTGTGTGTGAAGACATCAGTTCTGAGACATTTCGGTCGTGATTGGACTGGTCAAACACTCGCTTGAGTCACGCTCTCTGTTTATTGCCCAAATTGAATAGATATACGAGGATGTTACTTTTTGAAGAAGTCGATGTCTGGTGTAAGTGTGTCTTTAACAAAAGGTGATTATTAGGGACATTGACAATGATCTTGAATTATTCGTGTTAGTTATTTCATACTAGAGAACCATGATTGTCCACGTAATTCTTGCTTGTTTAATGCCTGCTCTTCTTCTCTCTTTCTATATCCTAACTTCTTACTCCACTTCTCTTACTTGCTTCTTCTATTCTCCATACCTACGTTCTGTGCCACCTCTTCTTCATCCATTTGATATCACCTCATATATCTCTCCTATCGCCTGCTCGCTCGCTTCAGTTTCTCCTCTTGCCTTCTCACTACATCCCTTCCTCACCAATTTCCTTCTCTACCATTTCCCTGCGTATACTGTCCTCTTCACCTGTCTTGCACTTTCTTCCCCATCCTCTTGTTAACGCGTGTAACAACTCGATCACTGTTAACGCGAGGAAAATGGAAGGAGTTCCTACGTCCACACCTACAGCTGACCCCCGCCAGTGTACTATAACTCACCAAGAACCAATATAGTCCTCCAAACCTTGGACACCAGCGAGGGACAGAGATGAAAAACAAACGATACCTCCTGGCATTGTACAGCGTGAACCCGTAGGAGACCCCGTGGCCCATCAGAAGCCACTGTGACCCAGGAAGAACAAGCGTGACCAAGAGCGAGAGAGAGAGATAGAAATAGGGCAGTGGGTAGTGTGGTAAGAGCAAGCGTATGGAAGCAGGAGCCACTATGACTCAAGTGGTATAACCTATAACTAGAGTGACACGGAAGGAATCTCCAGGTATCCAAGAAGCTGGAGTAAACTGCAGTTCATAGCAGTTAGCGTGAACCAATAAGAGGCAACCATAACCTAACGTGAACCAGCACGATCCAGACAGAAACAACGGTGAAAGGAGCTAGTAGAACCAACGCAGATTCATCAAGAGTCAGCGTGGCCAAGGAAGAACCGTCTGTTGCGTGTGCAGGCCGACAGGAATTAGCCAGAGGTAAAGCCGAAGAGCTTGCATGATCCGGGCGGCAGAGCCGGTGGGATTTATCGATAGCCAAGAATCATTTGGAGTCTGGAAGAAAGTTGGCAGCAGCCAGAACGACGTAGGGAAAAGCGAGGACGCAGTACGGTACATGAAGGCCAAAGAATTTAATCGAGAGTCAGTGTAACACTGGGAAAGACTATCCAAGAACTAGAATGTCTGAGTTGGATCTTTCGGCGTTAGAAATTACTTTGAGAAGGTCAGTCGGGGGCCACAATGGCTTGAGAGAAAACAACACCAAGCAAGATCCAGGAGGATTGAATTGTGAAAAGGAGCCTCGCAGACACTCGCGAATGTTGCTACGGCCCGCGGATGGAAAGGCAGGAGAAGCAGTGGGGCAACAGAGTAATCAGGGAAGATCAGTGGAGGATCCATGAATAGCCAGGAGGAACAATGATGGCTTAGGAGGAGCCTCCTCCGCCGGGATTCCTTCGAAGCTACTTGGAACCACAGAGACTCAGGGGGGGGGGGTCACT
>JAUUDW010626409.1:0-11467 GCA_032361385.1 Panulirus guttatus
GGAGAGACGGAATCTTACTTCTGTATGTTATTAAACTGCATCTTGTGATCATTTTCCACGCCTTACGTACAGCTATTATCTTTAATGATATCTTTTATAGTCAATGGTTAATGCCAGTGTTGATGGGCCACCTAAGCATCCTTGCGTTCATCAGGTGACTGTTGATGTGATCTTTAGTAAACTGTTGTTGTAGTCCTCAGCCTCGCACTCCTGCAATTGTCGAATGATTATTTCTTTCAGGTGATTCTATTACTGCCATCGTTCGGCTGATAGATGTCGCTGTTGTAAAGTCATCATTACCGCGGCTCGACAGTTGCTTCCTGGAATGGTTGCCAGGTAGTGTTAAGTACCTGGTTACTTGCACAAGTCAGACGAACACTGTCGTGGGAGACGGATGATCCGGTCTTCACCCGTTATCAGTTATCGTGCTCGTTCAACACTATAGTCACCAAATGAACCTTGCTGTGCTGGTCATCAGCTGGTTTCCAGTGTCTCTTGTTACGGACATCAACTTCTGTGAGCGGACTTTGCTACAGTAATCAGCCAATGCAACTGGTAGCTGGTCTGGACGTCAGATGTTTTGGTCGACAGCTTTTAAGGTTCTTCGTCACTGTTTTCGTCGACCATCATAGTCCTCACCTGTGGCATTCCTCATCTACGGTTGCCAGCTTTTGTAGTCTGTGTCTGTGTTGCTCTCCACCTACTGAGGTTGGTGAGAGCAGCTTTTGATCGTCAGCGATTGTGGTCCCATTAGAAATGCTACAAGCATGATACTACCAACACTTCAGGAAGATACTGTCAGACGCCGCGTCTCTGATTAAAATGAAATATGGTCAACAGTAAAGTACAAACCACATAAGCGTGGATGCATACACACACACACACACACACACACACACACACACACACACACAGAAGATAAAGGAGGGAAGAAGAGTGGCCCGTGTAACATGGGATACCACTAAATTTCAGGAAATATCAATGGCTCGCACATTCACACCACATAATGGGAAGAATTACTGTGGGAAGGAAGTATATAGTGGCCTTGTTACTCTGCAACCCTTCAAGGAATTTGCAGTGACCCAGAGCAGATGTACAGTGATATCACAAGACGGAGTTACAGTCAGGAGGGTCAAGGCAACAGCGAAAATCTCCCTCCTCAGAGATGGTGAAGTACTGACAATGGGTGGATTCAGTTACAGGAAAATAGATCGGGAAAACATACTCCCTCATGGAGGTAGAAAGTCATAAAGACACAAGTTTCCAGAATGTGTAAGGAGAAGAGCTATTACCAGCACATGATGGAGAATATGAGAACTAGGGATAGTATACCATCTGTGCCAAGCCCTGTCTTGTACGTACATAATAGCAGGAATATAGACCATATCAGATATGACGCACCATTCGAATGAGTGATCATGTAATACTTGATTTCGACTGTGTGGTTTGAAGAGGCAACAAAAGGGTTTTCGGAATGGTGACAGGACCCAAAGGTGAAATATAATCGTGGCGACGACGTAGAACAAATCAAGTTTGAGAGTGTGAATAGGGAAAGAGTGTTCTATAACCAAGAGTATCGACCAGTCCTGGAGAGAGATCTGTAGAATTTACAATGACGAATGCAAATAGGATAGAAGGATCGAACGGGAGAGAAACATAGTTCGATAAAGAATGATGAAAAAAAAACGAAAAAGTATAGTGATGTAATGCCACAGTGATGTAGTGAGGATATATAGCCGACGCTGTAGCTAGCCAGCGTAGAAAACAAGATAAGGAAGGCAGAGAAACTATGAAAAGAATATTATGGACAAGTCTAAAGACAATTCAAAACTTTTCCATAATTTCATCACGAGCAAATTATCAAAGAGTAGGTAACCAAGCTGAAGGGATTCGCAGAGAAGAACTGATGAGGTTGAGCAAATGTGTTGGGAGCTGAATGATACGTTTAAAAGTGTTTGCACAATGAAGAACATCATCGTCCCGACAATGGCAAGGTGAGTTAGGGGAAGAAGTCTTGGAAAAGATAATCAGAAAGCAAGTGGATGATTGATTGCAAAGAGGAAACATCTCATATGGGAGACAACACCGATTCAGGGAGAGGAAATCATGCTTTATAAACCTTTTAAACTTCCATAAGAGGATAGGCTCCATCTTAGATCAAAGAGGTGGATGGGTAGACCATGCATTTCTGAACGTCCAGAAGCTTTTCATACTACTCCCTCGGAGGATGATTGACTAAGAAGTCAGAGCTACAGGCAAGAATAAGGGGTTGGGTCCTCCACTGGACAGAGGGGTACTTAAGGGGGAAGGGAGTAAAGGACGCAAGTTAATGAATAGTCGTTCAAAAGGTCGCGATCACCAGTAGTGTGCCGCAGGTCTCAGTTCTGGGTCCACTGCTAATCTTGGTATGTGTAGATGACTTGCCCGATGGGTCGAACTTTTACGTAAACGTATTTGCAGATGATGCCGAGATCATGAGAGAAATAAAGAATGACAACGAATGCTTCAGCTTAGACGGGGTCCTGAAAAAGCTCCGGAGGTAGCCTGATGAAAGTGGTATGAAATTTAATCTGAGTGTATGAAAAGTACGTAATGAGGATGGAACATATTGAAAGGATACTTTGGCGCGACTGTTAAGCTGGCGGAAAATAAATACAAGAATCTATGAATAAAATGGACCTAGGGGTTGATATTGTGCGTACCCGTCGCCTAAGCTATACATAAGAAGTATGCAAGAAGCAGGTGTTCTGTTGAAAGAGTTGGGAATCGCATTGAATTATGTTGACTAGGGAAATGTTTGGTGATCTATTCACATCATCTGTTAAACCAAAACTATAATACCATAGACCTCTCGATTCTGGTCACCGTACTTAAAGAAGCACAAAAATCTGTTTCTTTCCTTACACCTCGAAGCTTTGGAACTCTCATCCTTGTCATGTCTTTCCTAGTAACTATGACCTGGCACATCTTACAAGACAGGTTTTTCACTTCCTCCAAAATTAGTAAATACTTGCACTTGTCTCTTCTTTTTCCCTTCCATAATCCTCTATGTACTTCAACTAAGGCCTGGCCTTGATGTGGATTTTTGTCTGTGACTGGAGCCTCCAACGTAAAAAAAAGAAACAGAGGTTCCAGAAAAGAGCAACTAAGATGGTACCTGAGTGTGAGGGCTGAACGACTATGAGAGGTTGAAGACTACAAATTTCAACGCCTTGGAAGAGGTGAAGAGAGAAGGGCAACCTGACCACAGACTTCAAGGTCCTAAATCCTCGGTGAATTGGTAAGCGTGACTGACCATGAGTCAGCACGGGCCGGCTTGGGATCGGACCCGCCTGGTTTCAAATCCTGGGTGTGGCAGTTGATTCATACCCAACATAGCCCCAGGGTTAGTCGATAGATGGGTATTTGGCCAAGGCTGGTGTATGTGTGTGTGTGTGTGTGTGTGTGTGTCCGTACATAAATGGGATTAGAGACAAGATATATAAATACTGTGTTAAGAAATGGGGGCAACAAGATTATAAGATTCTTTCCCCATGGCATATAGATAGTAGAAAATGAAAATCTTAATCACTTACACGTATTATCATGTACAAACAAACACAAGGACTCCCATACACACACCAGACAATATATTTTCACTCATATAAAGCTTGATTAAAGTGACAAGATGCAAAGAACACTTGTAGTATGTTGAGAATGCCTACGTTTCTCTTTTCACAGGAAATGTTGATGGTACACTCCTCATTATGTTCCCTCATCTCTTTTCAGCCGCTTTTAAAGTTAGAGTTTCAGTCTTGATTAGGAACTGATTATGATGCTGGTTGTATACTTGGTCTGATGACGATTGTGAAGCTGGTAGTTTACTTTCAGCTTCCATCGTTTTCCTATTTCTTAACCTTTGCGATGTTTCTCTGCAACATACCTGCGCACACCCACCACTGCAAAAGTAGCTCTTCCTCCTTCCTTCAGTCTTATCTTCCCTCTTCTTCTCCCTCTATTTCTTCTTTTTTTCCTCCTCTTCCTCTTCTTCTTTACCTTATTCTCCTCTCCCTTTCCTTTCTTTCCCAGCCTACCCTTCCAGAATTGCCCTACCCCCTCCCCCTTCAACTGTAGTCTATCCTGCATCCCTCCTTACCTTCTCTTACCATTCCCGCTGTTGCCTTCCTTCCTGACCTCTTATTCTCTTCTGGACACTCCCACTTCCATAACTATATCTCCCTCCCGCTATATCTCCCATTTCCTTCCCTTCAAGTATCGCATTCTCTTCCCTTTAGGCACATCCGTTCAGTTCAAAAACTCTCCTCCTCCTTATTTTCCTTATCTTCTTCTTCCTCCAAAGGTACCCTTTCTGCCCCTCCTCCTCTCCCACTATGCCATCCCGTTACCCCAGGACCCCTCCCAACCACTAGAACGTCCCCCCCCCCTCCAGTCCATTCCAAGACATTCCCCTACCCACCCCGTCCCCCCCTACCGGGCTTCCTCAAACAGGGTACCGAAACGAACGAAAAAATATGCAGTTCATACTTTCTAATCACAAGTACACGAAACATTAATCATATATGCACACTCACTCATCGTCACTGTAAAATCATGAGGCACTCTCAATGAGAAAGAGTCTTCTAATGTGAGCCGGTGAGATGTGCATCGCGCAGGAGATGAAACATCCTAAGAAAATACTGCAGCCTCACACACACACACACACACACACACAGCCAGACACTTGGGGAATTTCTAAGCCACGCCGCCACTCCTGAGACGACGTGATTACTTATTCATTCGGCACTCGCCAGACACCGACGTTTTCAAGAACAGCAACATAATTCTTTCTTAACTCTCTCTCTCTCTCTCTCTCTCTCTCTTCTCTCTCTCTCTCTCACTCAGGTTCCAGTCACGGACAAAAGTCCACATCAAGGCCGGGCCTTAATTGAAATATAGAGAGAATTATGAAACGGAAAAAGAAAAGACGAGGGAAAGTATTTACGATTCCTTGAGAAAGTGAAAGACCTGTTTTTTTGAAATGTACCAGGTCATAGTTATTGGGAAAGATATGGGAAGATAGAGAGTTCCAAAGCTTCGACGTGTAGGAAAAAAAGTAGGTATCAAAATGGTCCACCCTTGAGTTGCCGATGGCCACACTATAATCATGTGACGCAGCAGCTTGTTAAGTATTGCGTGGTCTAGCTTGTGATGGGGGCACACAAGCAGACAGCTCTCGGGAGCAAAAGCCAAAGTAATACCTATAGAAGAGGGAAAGTGAACCAACATTGCGGCACAGGGCAAGTTAATCCTGAGACAGTTTATAAGTGGGACCGCTTTCGACTCAACTCTGTCAAGGGAAAAGAGCTAGAACCATCCCAAAATGTGAGATCTGTACTCCATATAAGGAAGAATCAATCCCTTGTATAAACGGAGCAACTGTTCATGAAAGAAGTTTCGACATCTAAACAGGACACCCAGTTTCTTAGAGGCATACTTAGCTACTACCGTCAAAGGAGAGACGAGAGTTGTAAGAAGTTTTCGATAGAGAGATGGGTAGAAATTAGGTCTTGGAGGCATTAAATAAAGGAAGTGGAGTAAAGACGACAGAGGAAAGGCATTTATAATTACTCTTAATTTTAAATATTACTCTCCAAGAACGTCATATGACCTATAAACACATATTCCTTTCTCCCTTCCTGAAGCAAAACCACGATGGAGTAATCACAACAGTGCAGTTTACCCACAAGGTTAGCCATAAAAGAGGAATATTGATGGAAAGATCTTAAAGTGGGCATCTTTGGGTAAACATATCGAAGCTGAAATCAACAGCAGGGCAAAAGAAGAAAAAGGAAATGGTAGATTCAAGTTTCTTAAGTATATGCAAAGAGAACGTTTTTTTTTTCCCTTGTATCACTGATAGACCCTACGGATCAGAGACCCTGATTTATCCTGACCAGTAGATCTGGTCTTTGGAAGCTGATGACATCGGCTGTGGAGGTCTGTCTGGAGTAAAGTGACGGTGTACACTCCACAGGCTGGATGTCATGATGAAGACTGTACGAGAGAAAAGGAGCCGATCCAGTTGAAAATAAAAATGGTGGGGAACCTTAAGGAACTGAACCAATACTTTCAGGTGTCACCCGCTGACAGGCTGAACCCCACAGTGAAAGAGAGAGAGAGAGAGAGAGAGAGAGAGAGAGAGAGAGAGAGAGAGAGAGAGAGAGAGAGTTATGTTACGACTGATAAGCCCGTTGCACGAGAGTGCTGATGTGGGGCACCGGTGGTTCGGGATACAGAGAAGAGGGGAAAAAGCAAGAGAAACAAAGAATTATCTAAGCGATGTCAGCCAGCAAAAGGACGTAAAGAAACGATATGGAAGAGAAACGGGAGCAGCAGCAGCCGACCAGGCAGCTGTCGGAAAGTGCGAGAGAAACAAGGAATGACTACAGCAAAACAAGAAAGGAATGAAGATGGGATGAAAGGAATATTGTGGACAAGACGAAACATGAACATAAACCGCAAATTCATCAGTGGAAGAAGAAGAATAGAGAGGCAAAGAATGAGACTTGAAAAATTCTATGAGGACAAACTTGCGGACAAAAGTGATCGTATAAAAAAAAATTTACAAATAACGAACCCCAAACTCCAAGAGCGGACTCAGAACTCCCAAGCACCCAAAGGAGCTGGAACGAGACTGGAGCGCGTTCGGTTATACGTTGAAGAAAGGAAATCGTTGATAGAAAAAAAGGAGGAAGAGTGTAAGAGACAGGAAAGAACCCTGGGGAACACTTCTGTTGATACGGAGAGAGAGAGAGAGAGGTCGATCCACCAATAGTTAGGGACACAGACTTGCCAGAGAGGAAGCTACGTATGATGGAACAGAGTCGGGGATGGAAGTCGAAAGAGGGAGCCTGGAGATGTGGCCCGGATCCCACGCCCAGTCAAAAGCTTTTGATATATTTAAGGGACACAGCACAGCATTCTCCGAAGTCTTTCAGAGATGATTACCAGACGCGATGGGAAAGGATATTACCTGCGGATCTTGCAGTGAGAAGGTCACACCGGTGATCAGAGAGAAGGCCGTGAGAATCTAGGTGTTTTTCAGGAAATACAGGAAATGGGAGCTGAGGAGGGATTAAAAAGGCTTTGAAAATACTGTCGTGGAAGTCAAAGCAAAGGAACGTTGGTAGGAAGGGCTAGAATTGTCACCCTTCTTTGCGATAGACGCGTGCCTCCAAGAAGCAAATTCAGAATGACACTCCTCCAGTACACGGGAATGGATATCATCCGGTCCGTACTATTTGTTTGTGCCCACGGAAGGGCTTTGAAGGCAACACAAAAAGAGATTATATTATGCTCCATTTCCTTCACCAAGGGGTGAGAGATAAGAAAACTGTCTGTGGGAGAGACAGTTATATAATACCGTCAGTTGAGAAAAGTGAAGGAAAGGTAGTGTGGCAGAAGTGTTTGAGATGGTTGCGACTAAAGATCAGAGGAACTCATCATTGGACGAAGAGGAAAGGGTGTCGCACTTCCTTTTGATAAAGATACGCTTCGCCTCAAGGATAACTTATCTACAATGATTACGGGCAGAGATAAATACTGATTGTGAGTTGGAGATAGTTTTTTTCTTTTTTATTTCAAGTCCGATATGCCAAGTACTTTGCCTGAAGGGCCTTATTGCCACACTTCCGTTAGAGGCAGAAACAACTACCCAAGGAAAGTGAGGAAAGAATTTTCGGACGTTTTCAACATCAGTCTGCGTAATCAAAGTGCCCCTATTGATGTTTAGAGGGGGAGGGGGCTGCTAGAAGAAGGGGTGCAGATCCTACGAAAGTGTTATCAGATCAAGCAGCCTCGGGCGAGAAAGTGTGGCTACATCCCAAGGGACTAGAGGTGAAAACAGATCCAAAATATTGGGAAGTTCATCAGTCGAAGAAATCTGTTACATCTGTAGAGTTAGGAAAGCAGAAGGCGAAAGGGTGATAGCGGAAGCTGGGAGGCAAATCTTAAGCCCTTATGATGTCAAAATTTGGAAATTTATAAGTCTTCGAGGCTTGTCATACATGTGCTGGTATTGGAATAAGCACAAACACCACCTTCGAAACAAAATCGTGAGTAAAATTTTCAGCGGGTGATGTGAGAGGAGTTAGTGGGAATATCAGTAAGAGGCTTCGGTTTTTCTGCTTCTCTGTTTTACCCGCTCCTTTGTATTTGGTATGGCTCTTCCTCCTCCTCCTCCTTCTCTCTCTTCGTCCGAATGGAATCAAAAGCCTTCCGCCATATCAATACCCTAGCAATCACCTCATCGTTACCCTTCCGTTCGCCTTGAAGTTTCTGCTCTCTCTCTCTATTCTACAGGTACTTTTTCGACCGCTGCTCCTGTGAGTTGCCTGTGTATATCCCCGCCACTAAAGGTTTTGACTCATGGCACACACCTCGTTGTTTCTCTCCATAGATTCTGTGTAGAGACCAACCCCACGAGTACTGACCAATTGTGATGCCTCCTTTCCCTGAACAGCGAAGTAGAGGAATTCTCTTCCGTGCCAACGTATACTCGAGGAATAGTTATAAATCTCTTTCTTCTTGTACTCTTATCTTTCGCCCATCTGCGTCATGTCGGTAGCCGTATGAACAAATAAGGCGTACGTTGCGTCCGTAGTGGCCGAGGCTCGTAGCGAGGGGCAACGCCCTTTGTGTCTGGCGAACACAGCGGTCGCTTGGTGGATGGGTGAGACGAGTGCCTTTTAGACGAGTGCCTGTTGTGGCCGATGGTGTGAATGTTGAGGCCGGAATGGAAGGAGAAAGGCAACGAACGGATGGTGGTCGGTCGCCTGGGGCTTACTAAGGTGAGACTGCTTTGCCGAACTTAAGACACAGATCTTTCCGTCGCTGGCTGAGTGTGTGTGCGTGAGGGTTCAAGATCTCAACACATAGTCAACCTCCTACAACAAAACCTTGACATAAATGTTTGTAGATTTTTTTTTTGTTTGTTTCCCCGAGTCTTTTACTCCGTCATGTGTGAGCCATGGAGGTTACACAGGAACGTCATACTCCAGCTGTATTCTGGTGTATCATTTACATTGTGTAACCGACAGATAGAGACTTAACAATGCGAGGAGACATTTGGGGAAGACTCAGTGAACGCGCCAGTGGACCAGCAACGGGTTTAGAGTATTTATTCAGTCATGAAGAAATGAGATGTTCCTTGCATCCTCCTCCCTCTTCGTCAACAGCTCAAGGTTACACAGCGAGTAATAAGCCACCTTTGGCGGGGTTGTATCGCTGGGGATACAGTCTCGTCAAGGAACTTCTCACTTCAAAAGTGCTTGCTTACGTTTCTCTGGTACCGGAAATGGCGCAGCCTCTGGTCTGTGGGAGCTTTCAGAAGGAGGACATGGGTAACACCAGGACTCTTTCACAGAAATTCGTCCTGGGGTAATAATGAATAAGTTTATCCCACTAACATTCACCTACCTCTCCAGCCTCGCCATCGTCTCTGGTCAAACCTTTTGCTGTCGACTCAGGAGGTTACAGCCTAACTCTGTCCTTGCCCCGACCTCTGCTCTCTCTCTCTCGTACGTTTCCTTCATCGCCGCCCCCTGTGTGTTAATTCGTCTGTTGTGTTCTACTGGTGAGATGATTCTACTTTTTGCCAAGATGACCGACCGTCTCTCCTAGTGACCTTGGTCTTGTATAATCTCAACCTGGTGACCTGAATGTTCATCTCTCTACCTAGGGATCTCGTTGTTGACCTGCCCTGTCGCCCTTATGAAATGACCTGGTGACACCTGCTCGGTGACCTTCCTGTTTGGTGATTCCCCTGTCCTGCAACATCGTTACTGATCTAGTGATACCTACTTGGTGATCTTTTTCACATGACCCCTTCTTGGTGACCTGCCCCGTAATGTTACCTCAGTTATCCCTGCCTGATAACCCTTTCTGAGTGACTTGCCCTTCTGGTGACCTCTTCCTCGACCCCTAGGAAGCTCATTTCAGTGATTCCTGTGTTTGGTGAGCTTTGCCCCTTGACCCTCCTGCCTGGTGACCCGACCTGGTGACTCCTTGCTTTATGACTCGACTTGACCACCCCTTTGTCTTGTGACCTGACCTGGTGACCCCTCCCTGCCTTTTGACTCGGCATGGTGACTCCTGCATGATGACACGATGTTTTCAACCCCTTCCTAAAGATATTTGCCGTCTGACAACTCCTATCTCATAGCTTGTTTGGTGACCCCTATTTGGTGATGCCTGCCAGGTGACCTCTTCTTCCGAACTCTCGTCTGGCGACTCCTCAGGCTTGGTCACCACCACCTCCTTGTGTGGTCATTCTTGCTTGGCGACCTTCTATAGGAGTCACCATCGTGGTTACATTGGTTCTTGGTGATCCCCTTTTGCTTAGTGCTATTTGTGTTCTGTGAATCCTGTCTTTAGTGACCTCTTTGTTCCGTTGATCCCTTATTTGGTGACCTCTGCTCCTGGCAACTGCTCCCAGCCTGGTGACCGCCGCCGCTGCTGCTGGTGTCCGCCAAAGTTGCTATGCTCGCCACTTGAAGGACAAATGTGATGCTCCCATTCACTGTAGCTGCCTTGGTGGTGTTAGGTAACGCTGTGACGTGGTGTTAGGTAACACACGTGTGTGTGTGTGTGTGTGTGTGTGTGTGTGTGTGTGTGTGTGTGTGTGTGTTATGCATACATGAATGTCGGGGAGAAGAGATAAAAATATCTCTTCATTACGTAAGTCACCAAGATGAATGTTTCTCCCAAATAAAAGAAATACGTGTTTCAAGTAATGTGTTATACCATTCGTGTGTGAGAGATTTCGCCCGCCCGATTTGTCCGACTGCAAGCAGACACACACACACACACACACACACACAGACATCAATCTTGGACGAGAGAAGAATGTAAGGTGACTTGATCACAGTCTTTTATCTTCTTAAACAAGTCGACGACGTGGACAGAGAACAGATGTTCTTCGAGAGATTTAGTGATAGAACAACCAGAGGACGAAAAATGAAAATAAGCCAAAAAAAAAAACTTGTTTGAAAAAAAAAAGTGTAAGGAAGTATTTTTACAGTATGAGTATGGTGGATGGATAGCACAAAATGACAGGAGGACATGGTTAAAATGCAGATAGTATACAGACTTAAAAACCTGTATGATAGGAGAGAATGTTTCAGAGATGGGGCCCCATGATTGTAAAACTCCCTCCCCGTACAGTACAAGAGACGGGGCCCCACGAGTGTAAAACTCCCTCCCCGTACAGTACAAGAGACGGGGCCCCACGAGTGTAAAACTCCCTCCCTGTACAGTAGTACAAAGACGTGTTTAGAGAGATGTGACCCTGCTAGAGTTGCCATATGACTCCTTTCCCATGCAGAACAAATAGGTAATTGGAAATGGGAAATCACACACACACAAACACACACATACACACACACACACACACACACACACACACACACACACACACACACACACACAC
>JAUUDW010626420.1:0-11467 GCA_032361385.1 Panulirus guttatus
GAGAGAGAGAGAGAGAAAAAAAAGGACAAAAAGAGGGGGAAAAAAAGAAAAGAGTGAGAATTTCAACGTAGAGCGTTATTCCTTGTCGAGGGCGGGAGGCAGGAGTGTTACCGATCCAGCAACACGACTACAGAAAGGAAGCAATCGTTCGACTCATTAGATATTCATTTGTCCTTCGTAGGCATCGTGGACCTCCGTCGGGCCAGTTCCCCATGCAACAGTAACCAGTGATGGCTTTACAACGAGTGCGCTGACAATCGCGGGCCTTATACGACCTCGTCAGTGGAAGATAACGTTGGTGGTGCTGGAAGAACTGGCCCTTTGAAGACGCACAGCGCTTGTATGAGACGCTGATATTCTGTTGGTTAAAGAGCTGGGTCCTTTCTCATACCCTGGTGGCAGAGTCAGTAATGTTCCCGCCTTCTGTGTTTGGCGGACGGTGGTTCGAGGCTCTCTGGTTGTGAGGTAATGTGTTGTGTGAAGTGTGTCGGGTTGTGCTCCAGGGACCTCCTCACTAGGGTTGGTGGTCATCCTTTGTTATATATGGGAAGGAAGTCTTTGGCCTGCATGTTGCGGCTGAACCTATAGTTGTAGACTGTTGTCCTGCTGATCAAGTCAGAGATTGTGGAGATTTACTGTTAGGATTTCCTGCCATGGTAAACCATGTAATGAGTTGAAAGCCTCACGAGTGCCCCATGACTGTGCCATGACGTGTAGTGACCCAGCTGTCTTAATGAGCCACTGGGAACCGAGACGCCCAGCTGAATCTTTTGGAGTTATCCTCATGTGGGTGGAGTGAGGGCGGAAGCATCACAACCACTCATGGCTGAAAGCCTCACCCGACCTCACGAGTGAGGAGCTGGACGCAGGGTCCGTTGTAGTGTGACTGATATCGACTTGAGTTATATAAAGGAGTTTTGTCTCTTGATCCCAAACTGTCTGCACATAGTTTTTTAATGCATTTAGAAGACCTAGATTTTCCTTCACCTGATCTACATTTGTGAAATCGAACACCTTGTGTAGCCTTACTGAACTTGACTCGGTCAAAAGTAGCGGCATTTATCTGGAACTGACTCTCAACGCGACAAGAGATGGAACAGTAACACTACCTGGCCAGAAGACTGACGCAGGAAATCATTTTGTCCCAGGGGACCTACATATCCACGTGACTTTCCCATTTTCCGTGCACCGATCCTGGAAGTCGTTTGTCTGGATATAATCCAGTCCACACGGATCTCAAAAATGTCACCAGCGCGCCACATAACGAAGGGTAACGTTGCAGTAGAACTAACAGACTCCACTCCAGCACTGACAAAGGAATTAGATGATCACGAGCATCAAGTTTTTCTGGAAAGGAGAACTTGTGGAGTTATTACGTCTGATCTGCCTCTCCACCACGGCCTGGGGCACACTCAGTGCACGTCCCTGACTGCTGCTCTCCACAACCCCAACGGCAGTGAAATAATAGCGATGATTCCCGAAGAGACTAACGAAAAAAACAAATGAGCGCCGTTGAATAGTGTAAAGGGAGATTTACAGCTAACAGTGGAAGAAGTGGTGAACGGTACATAAGTTGCCAGTTCGAGGTACAATATATGGAGGTCTGACCAGCATGTAAAGTTCTCAGTGATTGATTCTACTGATTATCTTTCGGGCAAAACGAAAGAACAAAGTCGGGAGTAATCACTGATTTTTTAGGGTAATTAGAATATGCATTAGCGAGTACCTTGAAGAGGAAACCAGGACGTGATGTTTAGGCATTCAGGAAGTTGTTTTACTCTGAAGGCTTATTCATCACACTTAAGAAGATGGCCGAGGTCATAATGGAAAGGCTTTGTTAGAATGTTAAAGAAGCGTAGGATAGAAATAGATGTATATGACTTTTGAATTCATGGAGGGCCTCAGATATGAAGAGATGTTAACAGAATGGAATTAATATTGTTACTGCGTCAGGGTTGAGAACAGGTGATGTAGTGACAACTGTAAGCGGCAGAAGTGTCGACGGGGATATTGTGGTGTTTGGGATACCTTACAGCGGATGTCCAGCCAATTGGTGTAGACTAACAGGGTGGCGTGTGGCAGAGAGGGACAAGTAAACTTCAGAGTGATGTATGTCATCACAGGATATGGGTTGCACGTGTTGTCCACACATACAAGAATAAACATGCAACAGTGGTGTGCTGGTTAGTTACTGACCTTGAGTCAGAAAGGGCTGCGGGTGGCCCACAATCAGAGGAGAATTTTGTTCCAGTTCATCCTGCGTGTTGTTAATGACCTGCCATTTGTCATTCTTGATCTGGGTTGAATTTCAGTAAAATAGCATGTCATGGAGGAGCCTCTCAACGCAAATAGAGATTTGCAGAATTTACACATCAGATGGTATTCCAGATTAACGTAGGCGTCAGTAGCAATTATCCTTAATAATGAAAAATTATGATACGTAATACATGGCAGTGAAGGATAAAATGTGAGTAATGAGAGTGATGATAATTTTGTGTTTTTCAGCGCAGTGTAGAATAGGTTCAGTAACCATATCTACTGCTCGAGGAAGGACCAGACATGTTTCTCGAACTTTGGCATCCATTCAGTTGGTGATTAATATTCGGATAACTTAACAGGGCAGCTCGTATGTATATGGTTGCCTCTTCGCTTCGGGTTCGGGGGATGGATTTAGTCTATAGAAGACAGGATCGTTGCACCACCAATATGTAGCTCAATGGTCTTGCGATTGAGACCGCATCTAACACTCGACTACTGCTTGTGGGTCAAGGACTTGCTGGTTATATCCATGATGACGACCTAGAGGAGCAGCCCATCCAGGGTGGTATAAGCAGAGCCTTCAGGTAGACTCCCGATGTTTGGAGGAAGACAAGACACCAGAAGCAGACGAAGGAAATACAGCCATCAGGTTGGAACAGTTTGGGGGGAGGAAGATGGGTTGTTGGTTGGTTGGTTGTAGTTCAGGCCAAGGCCGTCAGCTTCAAGCTACATCCACCAACGGATAAATCCTCAACATTTTTGTTAGATGTTGAGGATAATCCCAGGACCACATACTCCTTCACTACAGACGTGGCCCAAGAAAACTTGAAACAGATTCTGAATAAAACTAGGCGCATGGAAAGCCCCAGTGTTCTCCTGGACATCAAACACCATATTGCTGGAAGGATGATAAAGGCTGAAGAGGATTACCTTCTGAAAGATTACGGAAAACGGAGAGCGATATGGAACATGTGGGAACTAGGTCACCGTAAGGGGAAAGAAAACGTCAGAGGTGATCAGTACAGGAGAGGAAAGGAAAATGTGGACTGTGTACAGAACAAAAGGAAATTAAAGTTGAAAATTTTACGGTCCTCTGACCTGAGAACATTGAGGACTGTAGATCATGGCCACGAGAGGCGCCATGAACAGTGCATGACGAAACATTCATTTATTATCTGTAAGTGTACATGTCTGGTTCACACTTCCAAGTGAGAGATAATGAAGTAAAAACGTAAAAATCTTAAGACGTCTTCAGGTGCTACCTGTGTAGAGTTTGTTCCGAGTTCCTGAAGTCGTTACTGCTCCTGTCCAGCGACTACCTACTGAGAGCAATAACTGCTTTTCCAGAAATCTGTTTACGTATATCAAGGATTGGAAGTAAGGCCATCCAGCGAGATCTGTTGCACGTCAACGAAGAAGCAATTAACGCTGACTTTCCTTTGTCCACATCTTTTCAACAGATATGAAGAAAGAAACGATAACGGCAAAGCATTATACTGAAGACATAGAACATCCCCTTAAATTAACCTCTGACATTATTGTGAAGATTTTGTCTTTAACCTTGACTGTGTTGAACATCAACAGCACTGGATGTTTGCCCAACATTCGTGGCCTCCTCTCGGATCTCCCCAAAGATGTCAAAGGAGACAAAGGACAGAGGACGGATTGTATTGGGATTTGATACGCGATGTCTGCATTATATGGTTATCCCTGACCCACAACAGACTGGGACGCGCACTCAAGACCTTAAAAGTTGTATCAGAACGAGAAGAAACAGAAACAGTTTTTCCTTCAAGCTGTGACTGGACACAGAGAAGACTCCCCACGGCAGAGAAAAGCTCCCCAGCCATGGTTAACACGTTACCATCAATTTGTACTGTAGTTATCAGTGGTTTGGTACCAGTGATGAGTCTGGTTGGCATGACCGTCATTTATGTCATTGATATTCAATGAAATTACGTAAGTCTAGTCTTGATACATACTTCTTCTAATACCTCTAATTTGTATTCAACTTCGTCCGCGTACGCAAGAAATGGTAAAAATTTAACTCCTTTGAACGACCTCTATAGTATCTTCTCAGAATACTCATATTCTATATTTCCCAGTTTTTGAAATGAGATCTGATAACGAATAAACTTAAGAGAATCATAAATTTTCTATTCTTTCTTTAGGACCATGTTATATATATGGGATAGTTTTATTGGTATGGGATAGTGTTATGTATATGGGATAGTGCTATGTGTATGGGACAGGGGTAAAGGGGTACTACCCATGTATCTCGTACGTGTCGTAAAAGGCTACTAAAAGGGGCGGGAGGAGAGGCTGGAAACCCCCCTTTATTATTGCTTTCCAAAAGAAGGAGCAAAGGAAGGAGCCAGGTGATAATATTCCCTCTAAGGCCCAGCCTGACGCTACCTCGCGAAAGCGGGAAACAGCAGACAAGCATGAAGCATAAGTTCCTACTTTCTTTCATTCATACTTGTGGGCATTTCTCCTCCAGTCGTGTCTCTTCCCTCTTGTGGACACCAACAGATGAGGAAGTCCCTGCATCGCTGGGCTGGTCAGCCCTACGGCCGGAGCGTGACTTCCCAGCGGATGCCTCATCCAGGCGGAGAACATCTTACATACCCATGAACTGCCACCGCACGTCACTGGTAACGTCCCGAGTTCGATGTCCACTTCGATGAGCAGGTCAGGTCCTCGTGGGTACGTTCCTCCCACCCACCCGCGCTGCCCCACCTTCGTCATCTCATGCAAAATTTAGTGTGGGTTCCTGCTCAGTCTTGTGGGGAAGTTGCATCAGCGAAGAAAGGAGAGGGTCTCTCTCTCTCTCTCTCTCTCTCTCTCTCTCTCTCTCTCTCTCTCTCTCTCCCTACGTCATCATTTTTCTCCGAAGGTCAAAGGTAAACCGTGAGAGTCGGCCAGTGTAAAGGATCTACATATCTGCCTTTGATATTCCCTGAGAAAACAACTTCGCCCTCTGGTGACAAAGACTCCATCCCTCGGGGCCGCCAGACTTTGAATGAGATAAAGAGGAAGAATAAAGTAGCAAAAAAGAGAGCGAAAGACGGAGGAAAATGATTAACGCAGAGGCGCAGCAAACTAGGAAGATAACGTTTATGGCAGGGAGAAGAAATCAGGTCTTGCGTATCATCTAAGAGCTAAAGGGTTATAGAGTACCAACCAAGAGTGTATAACACTGTCCACCCCCGGGTCTGGATGGCCCTCCTGAGTGTCTGTAAACCTGGCCCAGATCCGGTCCAGGTGTGACCTGCTGGACCACTCAGGAAGGCGGGGCCTGCGCTGACGGCTGTGGCGGGCCAGTGTGATGTTTAGTGCAACCTCGTCCACAGCGCAGGGTCAGAGTGACGAACCCTGGACTTGAATCCCAAACACAATAGTGAAGACTCCTCAATACCCTGTGGTGTTGCACCGCACGTCGCTGGACCGGTAGGTGTGTGGATCGTGTCGCCAGACTGGCCAGGTGTCTCCTACGCCATCAGCCACAGTCTCGACACCTGACTCCATACCTGCCGAGACCTGGGATAGCCAACTGGAAGAGTGAACACAGCCTCAGAATGCGAAAATATATCCGTTTGATGGACAAGAAAATAGGTACAAAATTGGCCGAGAATTTATCCAAAACCAAGCTGGCTCACTTACCTAGATAAGTGAGGTTAAGCTATGCTGATTACAAGTTGGGATCTTAAGTGGTGCTGGTTCTAAGCTCGATTGTGTTATGCTGAGCTGTAAACGAGATGTCTTATGCTGACCTCTGTTTCTGTCTAAACAATGCTGGTTGTAAAGATAAAGTCGTCCTAATAATCAAAGGCAGGAAGGGGCATAATTGTGTCTCCCATCCTGACCAGACTGGACTGATCACAGTGCCTCTGCCTGGGGTAGGCCACGGGGAGTGGGGGGTGGGGAGTGGGGTTGGGGGGCGTTGATCACATCACAAATTCCATCCGTGAGAGAGATCGCCGAGGGGCCGCTGAGGGCGCTGCCCACACACACACACACAAGGTGCTCTCTTCCTGTGGGCGTATAAGAAATTATTTGCATATACAGACAATGGAGAAGATCAGTGAGGAAAAACTTGGGCGTGTATTGGACAAAATTGAACAACAATATATACAGCTAACTGATGAATTTATAACTGTTGAAAGATAAAAGTTGAATAAGGAGCAAAATCTAATAAAGAACATTGTATAAAAGAACTACATAAGAGATGGCGATAAAGATATAATGAAGAATAGATACAGATAGGATGAAATAAAGACGATGGTGTTCTTGAATAGGTAATGAATATATTGGTTATGATATATGAGGGCTGTACCAACCAGTCGGCCAGAAGGTGAAAAAGTTGGGCCTGATTACGATTGATTTTTGCCGCAGTTGCGGCTGATTCATTGTGCACTCCTGCCCATCCTCCGGACGGTGGCGCAGAAGAGGATAGGTTGTTAGCGATAGAGATAAGTCAGTCTTGGCGATGACGGTGCTCAAATGTGCCAGTATAAATCAGGAATGAAAATGAGGTCAAAGCCCAAGGGCGGAACGTTCCTTATGAAGGTCTCGTTCCGTGTCGTCTGTGATGAGAGTTATCTTGTAAAGTGAGGTGAGGGAGCAGATGATAACCAGACAAAGAGAGAAGGTCCGACTAAGTGGATGGGAAGGATTCATACTCATGATAACGTGGCTGGAGTCACGCGAGCATACGGTATGTAATCTCAGTTGAACTCATGAGAGAAGAACATAGAGTACCTTCACTTGGGTGAACGTGGATACAACTAACTAACTTCAGAAATGGTAATTGGAGATTGCTTAACAAGGTTTACACGGGTCACTTAATGCTGAATATCTACACAGGAACGTCTTAAAAATATGTATATCTGCAGCGTAGCGAATCAGATCATACACATAGAGGGAAATATGTAACGTGATGACTGGCCGGAATTAAGAGCACGACATTCCGTCAGAGATGAACCACCGACCAATGGATATGATAAGATAAGATAAAGAGATATAGTAAGTATCGGTTTGGAAGATATGGCGTGACCATATCATCAGTAGTAAGGTCGTATCAACGGAGGCGAAATGGAGAAAGAAACTGCACATACTCGCTACTCAGTTCGAGGAAAGAATCAGCAAGAATCGAACCCATAACGGAACCAGCGGTCAACGAAGAATGAACCAGACTGGTTCAACTTCCACCGGATTTTAGAGCAACAGTAAGGGGAGTCGGAGGCGAGGATTTTGAAGCATCTTCCTGAGGTGGGAGTGTGGGAGGTAATGGTGTTGATAAGTCTGGTCCATTTCAGCAGAGACGACGCAGATTTTGGAAAAGCCGACGTTTAATAGGAAACAAACTTTGACGAGCGGGAAATGCAGACGCCCAGATGTTTGAGTCACGTACTATAACCGCTCAGTCGTGTGGAAGTGCATCTTGTACATGGCAGCAGAAGACTGGCGGTCGGAAGGAACGGATGAGGTTGCCCCAAGAACAGACGGAGTAAAGTGTCAGCCATAGTGAATGGCAGAGGCAGTTCAGACGTCTAGAGAACTTTGAGGTTATCAAACAGCGTCTCTTGCACATCCGACAGACTCCAGGATGTGCGCTAATTCTTCTGTCTTCGTTCAATCACTCAATTTGGAAGGGAAAATTCTAAGTCTGGGCTTGAGCATGAGACCCGAAGTGTCGTGTTTGAGCAACATGAGTAGTTGTCCCTCCTGGATGGGTTGTGGGCGCTCCGGTGTCTTAGCTGGAGAGACAGCAACTAAACAACCGAACCCTAATGAAACCTACGAGTTCCACGTGAATTCAGTGCCTTGAGAGTGTAAGCGAGTTATGCGGTGACCAAGTCATCAGCACTGGAGGTAAGTCATGGCATTTGTCGTCGTCGTAGAAAGATGATGACCTCTGGAGAGGTGACACTTGGCTGAACTGTTGCTGAGTTCATGGAAGGCTGAACATCAGGGACGCATCTGCTGTTTGACGTAATGGCAGATGAGATGACATGGTTCATACCATTCACGGTTCTGAAACTGGCACGTCCAACGAAACTAGCACTAGCAGGATGGTGTGCTCTTAAGCTGCAGTTTGAATCTTATAGAGTTTCCAGGGAAGAGTGAGGATTGAGAACTCTGAACCACAGTCCTAGACAACGCTTTCCAGTAATACATCGACCATTAGATGAGCCTTAAAATCTAGAGCAAGAGGCCACAGAGTTATCCAATTTGGGAAGTAGTTCACATATACAAGGGGGGCGAATGAACTAAGACGAGGAAGATGTAATTACCCGAATCTATAAAAGCGAATCCACGCCACACATCGAGACAGACGCTTTGCCAGGTCGTGAAGGCAGATCAGAACTGAAGAGAGGTAAGGGTGTGCAAGAAATGCCGTTGTGAGATGCTCATGAATAGACCTCTCCACGAAACCTGAGACATCGTCTGTCCCATGAGGCCAGTTGTACTAGCATTCAGAACTGATTTCATTTCAACCACTAGAGTGAGATGGGAACCACTGACTGGAAAATTGAAATAGGTTTTGGTTCTGTAGTCGTTAGTGATGTGCTGTGAAGTCTGGTCTTATGCTGTGAAATGCGATCGAGTGATGCCGGCGTGTTCAAGGAAGGGTGAGATGCTGTGTGAATGACCAGTTTGGATATGACGTGACAAAAAGAGGAGTAGATGGTCACCAAAGATGTGCCAGGCAACAGGAGGAAGGGGGAAGTCAGAAGACATAGACGAACCCAGTGAGGACGTCATCTTTAAGGGGGTCAGGGATATACTGTGATGGCCACCATACGACAATCAGCCGAGGACGACCTCAGATCCATAAACCTGCGAAGGTTTACCAGAGATACAGACTGCTGCTGTGTGGGGATTAATCACAGACGATCAATGAGGCCTCTTGGTAATCATAACACGGAAGACAAGCGCGCGCGGTCAGGATGTACGTAACCACATCGCAGACTGCGTCTGTGGAGGACCTCGATCACGACCTGGGTAAACGGCGGGCATGGGAGGCAGGAAGACCCGAGGGACGTGACGACAGACGGGAGGCACTAGAGGGCTGGGCGCCGCCCAGGTGGGTTGGTTGTTGAGGAGGACGTCGGTGCTCCTCCTCCTGTTGCCAGGAGCTGTGGATCTGCCGGGGACGTGAGTGCTGTCTGGATGAAGGAAGGGTGGAAGGCTTTGATGAACGACCAGGAAACAGTTGTACAGGAGATTTAGTGGTCTGGTGAGGAGGGAGTGAAGCAGCGCTGACAATCGAGTTGCGGGAAGGGAGAGAGTTATGAGGCGTGAGCGCCATCAGGAGGGGAGTGGGGATCCCACATAACTGTTTTCTCGAGGGTTCCCCGCTTGCGAGAGGACATATCCCACTCTGAGACGGACGTCTGCTCAGATGCACGAGAGGGTTGCAGGAAGGACATGGGGACTGTACAAAACAGTCTTGGACTGTTGCAAGTTGCATTAGGCATTTAATTTAACGGGAGCGTGGCTGAGGACGGTCATTAAAGTTTCATAAAGTAATCTTCTTACACGTGTCAGATTATGGATCAAAGGAACGGGTCCTGATGAGTCGCCGCAAAGTTAGGCATTCATTAAGATTTGCTTTAAGTCATTGCAAGACTCGACCAGACGGGATGTCTGCAGGTCGACAAGTTTCCTGATTGATATGTGAATGAATCTCACGCCTGAGACTGAGGCCCCTCGACTTGGAATGAGTTTGAGGTGTTTGCTGTACCGTCTGTGTGTGACGAGGTGGCCAGCCCCACTTCGGGAAGGAGTTATGCTTACCTTCTGTATACGGGGTGTGTCAGGAGTCGTACTGGAGACAGGAGACAGCCTGACGGTGAGGAGAGGGTCCACTCGGAGGGGAGGGTTGGTGCAGAGTCCTCGCCCAGTGCAGGTGGAGTGAAGACCGACGACCCGTCGCTATGATGGGCAGACGTTGGCTGGTTGGGCTTTAGGCCTATCAACTGCCAGGGCCATTAAGGGCGTCATCGTCAAGCTACATCCACCAACGGATGATCGCAAGACCGCGTCCGCCCTCACGGCTTTTGTGGCCCTCGTGGGCGGTGTGAGGGGCAGATGGCAGGCCCCCGAAGAGGTCGGAGGAGACGGTGCACTTACGACGCTGTTCCACGGAGCTCCTGGGCTGGACCACGCGTGGGGGTTGGATTGGATCAGCCAGGCGGCCGATTGACACGACCGAGCATCGATGACGGTCGAGCCTGGCTGTAGGTTACAGGTCGCAAGACACCAGAGTGAGAGATGGTCTCGGGGCGCAGGTCAGCAGGTGCTGAACAGCAAATCACAACACACGTACAGAAGGTGCGCACCCTATTACTCAGGTCACCTTGTAAACGAGGAACATATGCTGAACTGTGAATAGGATGAGTCAATCAGCTCTATGAGTAGGGTGTCATTTACTCTGTTCTATAAAAAGGGTGATTTATGCTGATCTCTCAGTAGCAGGAAATTATGCTGTTCCGTGAGAGGCTAAGTTATGCTAATGTATGGCTAGAGTAACTCATGCTTACCTACGTAAGTGCGAGGATCAGTTATTTCTGATCTACGAATGAGGGATGTTATACCTATCTATAAGTGTTTGTGAGCCATGCTGATGTATAAATGATAGTGAGCTACGCTGATTAATACGTAAATGAACGTGACTTATACCGATCCATTAATAAGGTTGAGTTATTTTGAACTAGGCGTATGGGCAAGTTATGCTGACGCAGATGTTGAATGAGTATACTGATTGATGGATAAGGGTAGGGTATGACGATCAATCAGTGGGTACGAATTATGCTGATTGATAAATGGGGGCAAGTTATCTGAAGAGTGGTTAAAGAGAGTTATGCTGATCTGTGAGAAATGTTATGCTGATATTTGAATGGGTTTAATTATGCTGATCTATATGAGGAGTTGAATTATGCTGAACTGAGATTAAAGTTATGCTGCTGTGCGAGTGGAGTTATGCTGCTCTGCGAGAAGTTATGCTGCTTTGCGAGTGGAGTTATGCTGTTGTTCGAGTAGAGCTATGCTGCTCTGTGAGTGGAATTATGCTGCCATGCAAGTGGAATTATTCTGCTGTTCGGGTGGAGTTATGCTGCTCTGTATCTCTTCCACAAGTAACCCAATGCACTCATACGCTGATGACTCAACACTGCATTCATCCACATCCTTCAATTCTGCT
>JAUUDW010626451.1:0-11464 GCA_032361385.1 Panulirus guttatus
AGAATTGAAGGATGTGGATGAATGCAGTGTTGAATCGTCAGCGTATGAGTGCATTGGATTATTTGTGGAGGAGAGGAACTCGTTGAAAAAAGGAGAAAAAGTTTAGGGGACAGGACAGAACCTTAAGGGACACCGCTGTTGATGGCGAAAAGGGTCTAAGGTCTCAGATTATTGTGGTTACTGATTAAGGAATTGAACCTGGGGCTGCGATCTTGTAATGATATTGCTAGTCTGTGTCCGTCTCAGGGCATCAGCTGAGCAATGTGGTGTTAGCAGGAGGCTTCGGCACAGACATCAGTGAAGACATTCTTAGTCAGCGTAGTGTATGTTGCTAGTTGTTACTGTGTGGTTGTGGCCTGAAACTGGTCTCCAGGAGTGGTTCGACAATAGTTTCCAGGTACCACCGTCCGTGGTCTTCACGTCTTGGCTGGAGAGTAATCTTCATCTCACCAGATGAGTCACGCGAATATGCATCCCAATATGGTCAGTAATTTGTTTCGTGCGAGATACGGCGTTGTACACATCATCTTTTTTGCAGCCTTGATAATGATATTCTTTTGACTGTGTGGAGACTGTGGTCCCAAAAGCCAGCTAACCTTCGTTGTCCCAGCGGTGTGATGAAACGCTCTTTCGTCTTTGCATTGTCAGACAAAGGAAACCTTTGGTGCTGACGGACTCAGCCTGCATGAGGGTTCACCGCGTGTGAAAAGTCATCTTTGGCGAGGCTGTATCACTGGGAATACAGTTTCGTCAAAGAACTTCTCACTCTAAAGGAGTCTACATATCCCTGCTGCTAAAAGTAGTGCAGCTTTAGGCTGCAGGAGCCTTCAGAAAGAGGCCTTGAGTGAAACCATGACTCTCTCATAGAAAATGGTCCTAGGATAATTGCAGATAAAATAAATAAATAAAACAGAACGTTTTTAGTTAACAGTCGTCACGTGGGCCACTCCTGGTGATTCATATACTCGGCCACCTCGCGGACGCGTCCTGCCGAATGCGAACTTCCTAATAACAATGTCTCCTCAGCTCTTACTGTATCAGCCTACATGACCACGGTCAATAGATCTTACCGTGGGTGTTTCTACAACAACTTGTTCATCTCTCCTGCGACTGAGCTCTCTCGTCCACCTTCCGGCCACTCACCAAAATCATACCCCAAGCGATATTGAAATAATGCAAATGATTCATTCATTTGTACTTCAGACAAGCTCATGAATATCAAATAAGTGAACCGATGCCAGCGCACCTTACGGGTCCTTCTCTGTTGTACAACCCTCATCCCACATGATGAAGGGCCAGCGATTGTGATGTCAGTGTATATCACTAATAGATACACGTAGAGGAAGGTACTGGATTGATCCCAGAACTTGTGACGGCAGAAATTCTGCTCGCTCCATCCCTGGTTGCGTTGTTGGTGGTGGTGGAGAGCCAGGCCCCACCACTTGATGAGGCGTCCATCAACATTTGCTCATAATCTAAATTTCATGATTGCTGAGCATGGCTGCCCTAGGAGGCACCTGGGGGGGGGTGGCTGTATGAGTGTTGCACGCGTTGCTGTGATCCCAGACATGACGACTGTTGCATGTGTAGATGGGAAAAGTTTTTGATGACTTCTTTGGTGATTAAACTTACAAGAATGCATTGAAGGGAGCTTAGGCGAATGTGGTAATTAGTAATAAAATGACTGAAGACTTTTAACATCCTGCTGCTATTGATATCTATGTAATTGAAGAACAGTTCTTAAGAACATGAGATACAGATGCAGTGGAACATCTTTAGATAAAGAGGGAATACTGCAATAAAGCGGTACAGCGGAAATTAGATCAGAATTTCAATTACTCATAAGGCCTTCACATCCCTCCCTTGTGATGCAACACGAGTCACCCACAGACTGGCACCAAGAGAGGAGGAGAGGAGCTGACGGTGCAGTCCGTCCCACGCCCTGCCCGAGCCTTACACACAGCTGGCCACACTAACATGGGCAGTTAGGTAGGTAAGGATGTGGGTCCATGTGGGCTTGTTACATGACCGTCTTCACTGTACGTATGTGTATATGTGTCTGTTTGTACATTGTGTGTGTGTGCATGTGTGTGTGTGTGTGTTTGTCTTTGTCTTTGAATGTGTTTTCTTATAATTTTGCTTTTTGTAATGTATGGATGTTTATATATGGCTTTATACTGATGTTGTAGATTAAAATGTTCTTGCATTTGTGATAAGTCACTAAAAGATTATCTTTTCTTTACTGTAGAAGGAGGAAGTTTTGCACAGGCAGGGCCCCATCTCTTGAACATTCTTTACTCTCATATAACCTATTAAAGTCTCGTATGCCACCTGCAGTGACAGTCTCTTCACATAACTTATCCCATTCATCTATAACTCGAGCACATTAAAGTAATTCTTTGCATCTTTTCTAACAACTTTCTTTCTTGGTTTCTTACCATGACTTTTGATTTCTCTTTCTTTGCATCTCTCAAACAACTGTCTATTGTTGAAATTATCAATGTTGTTTAAAAACATAAAAGTTGTAATCAAGTTTCCCCTTACTCTTCTCTTTTTAATGGTGGGCAACTTTACAGCAACAAAACTCTCCTTGTAACTTAACTCTCTTCTTTCAGGTACAGTACCATCTTTGCTACTCCTTTCTAGATCGCCTCTGTTTGATCATTATATCTAAGGAAGGTGGACGAGCTTGAGATGAATATTCTAATTTATGTGTGATATTTTTCGACAATTTAATGAGCATCTTCTTCACCTGGTATGTAGGTGCAGTGCTAACGATAACCATCAGAAAGTTTGCCTCTTTAACAGTTCTACTGACGTGATGTTTTGGCGACAAGTTGGGTACAGTCTCGACGCCCATGTTCCTCACACACTTGTCTCCCTCCAGAGTATGGCCATACAAGACCTTGAGCTGTGTCCTATCTTTGTTACCCTCCCTGTGTTTGGGTTGACCTTCATCAACCCTATGTCACACCAGCTCTGGAGGTTTATCAAGGTCCCTTTGTAAGTTGACACCATCTTAGTTCTTCTCTAATTCTCTCATGACCTATGGCTCAATCGCAGACATGAAGTATGTATGAGTTCAGTCCATTTGGTAGGTCATTCATGTATGAGTCCACCCCTTATGGTAAGTCGTTCACATAAATCAAAACAGCAACGGTTCAAATATCGTGCCCCGCGGCACACCACTGGCAACCTCCTCTAACGTGAGTCTCGTGTTCCTTTCCACAGTGATAATTATCCATCCAATTTATGAGTTTTCCTATTTTACTTCCCTGAGAATTCAGCTCCCTTATCTGTCTCTTGTGTGATGTATGGGACAGTGGCAAATGCCTTCTGGCAGTCCAAGACCACACAATCACTCAACCATTTCCCTTTCTAAAAGATCTAACTTTATCACAGAAATTTTTCTTTTTTTAAGGAAGACCTATTTTCTCTGAAGCCATGTTGCCTGCGGCTTAGTTTTTCCCTGAATAAGTAATCATGTATTTGCCTTCTGATTGTCTACTCCAGCCTTTCACACGCCACACTCGTTAGAGAGACTGGTCTGCATTTCAGCATGTTCCCGATATCCTTTATCAAAAAATAGACACGACGGTACTCTCTTCCCCGTCCTTGGCGCTACATTCTTTTCCAGTGTCTTGCTAAACATTTCAATCCGCTGTCAATTAATTCTGTACAATCTCTGAGCACATATGAGGAGTATTCTTTCAAGAATACTTCAGCACATTCGTCAACAAAGTCCTGGAGAGATAATTCGGTCACCGCAAATTCTCTCGTTCGTTCTGAAATCTCCATTCTCGCCTTCATGCACTGCTCCTGTATGTGTGTGTGTGTTTCCACTTTTGCTCGACCTCTGACCACCTCTCCTGGCATTACATTAGCCGTCCTTCTACATCCGAAGTATCGACTTAGCATGGAGATAAACACAAGATCCCGTAGTGGACCCCCGATCACCCCTGTGTTCAGAGCCATCAACAGTCTTCCCCAGGTACTGTGTACAGCAGCCGGGACCCAGCGTGGGGGTCTACCTCCCCCCCTCCCATGATAGCCGCTACCTCCCCCCCAGCATCCTCCTTCAACTACCTCCCATCGCTTCCATCAGACCCTCCATCACAGGATCTCTGCAGGTAGTCTTTCTCCCTACCCACGCCACTGAACGCACCATCCCTCGCAGGGCCCTCATGAACATTCATCTCTCTCTCTCTCTCTCTCTCTCTCTCTCTCTCTCTCTCTCTCTCTCTCATCGTAATAAAGGCGATGAGAAATGAATCCGCACTGTAGAGGCATTGGTGAAGGCTAACTCTATGGCTTAATGTAAACCATAAATTCTGAATTTTTATTTTATGTTCGGAACATATTCGTATTTCCACAGCCTGCCTCCTCTTCGTCACGTGATTGTGAGCACATCCACTCACTCCTACAAGCAATCCACCTCACAAACAAAAATTCCAACAATCATTCGGCCACGTAACATTCTTAATTGCCTGAAGAAATCTTAATTAGCAAGTCATCATATTCAATAAAGATGTCCCTAATACCACAACAGCGTCTGACTGAGAGGTACATTGTTTGCTGGTAACCTCTGACCTGGCGACGGTGGCGGTGATAGTGATGGTGGTGGTGATAGTGATGATGATGGTGGTGGTGATAGTGATGGTCGTGATGTTGGAGATAGTGTAGGAGAGATGACTGTGGTGATGTGGTGATGGTATGATATTGGAAAGACATCTTTGATCACCATACAAACTGGGGATTTTAAACTAGCACGGCCGAGGCTACTGTACCAGAACTGCTTTGTTAATTTCCTCAGCAGCAGATTCATTTATAAGGAAAGTTTCTTCTTAATATCTCATGAATTCTATATCTGTTTACTGTTACTTAATAGTATATTCTTCACGATCCTTTTACAGTGCACATACTGGGGTCGCCAGAGCCTTCCCTGTACTCATTAACATTGCACTACTGCCAGCGATGAGGAGGTTAACCACACTCGGGAGGTTCTCTCATATGGTCCCAGTCAGGTGGAAGGCCCCTGGCGGCTGGTGACCTCTACAACTGATAAAACCATATTACCTTATCAGTTCATTCTTCAGTACAGTTGTCCCCACCTGATATAATCTCTGTTCCTTTGTGCAGTAGGAGGCGGAGGAGCTCTTCTGCATGAGAACCGCAAGTACTGTTCTCGAGTAACTTGTACACTCCAATGCTGTTAACCGATCGTCGAAAGAAAATGTCCTCCACAGAGAGAAACAATTATTCCTCCTGATAAGGTGAGGCAGCGGGCCTGTTGGTGCCTTCGTCGGGTGCTGTCGACCTCAGCACCGTCAGCCACACGTCCTTACCGACCCTTTCAGACGTGGCTTTCTCAAGAACGTCAGCTTCGTCCTCAGGCTCAGGGTAGATTAGTTTAACGTTCATCATCATGTTACTGGCGGGAACCTGTGCCCCCGGGGCCTACAGGCGGCAGGGGAGGCTCCCCGGACGGAGCACCAGTGTTGTGCGGGGACTCAAGCCTCACGGGCTTCAGATATCCCGACTGGAATGGGGACATGGGAAGCTGAAGTCTTGACACACAATCCCAAGTCTCTATCCTGTTTCTAACACTTAGATTCCTGGTTAAAGTTCGGTGAAGTCTGCTTACTTGCACTTTGCCTTCCTGTGCGTCTGCACTTTCATTCTGCTTCTCAGAGGGAACATCAGCGGGCGTGATGGTACCGTCTTACCCACATAACTTGGACATACGGGGAAGGTTGCAGTCTGTCAGCCTTGACAGAGTTGTGACCACACCCCTACTCCACAAATGACCCTGAGTGCGGTAGATACCCTCGCTGGCGTTCGAGGCACTCTGTGACTATCCAAGCCAATCATCTACACACAAACCATCGTGCAGAGCAAGTGCTTAAAGATAGGTCAGTAAGAGCATCTGCAAGTCTTTTTACCTTAACAGCGGAAGTTAGAGCATTTGGAATCTGTACTATTGTTACGACCAATGAATTCATGAAAAGCTCCAGCCAATCCTTGTAATCATACTGATGAGCATATGATCGACACTTTTACTGGCAGATGTGTTACTGTTTCTTTGGATGAAGTCCTGCCACACAGGAGCACACAGACATTGTTCAGTCTACACCATCATACGACATCCAATACTTTATAGCCACCGTCAAATCACTTTCACCTTAACCACATCCATCTATATGGTATCTAAACACAAACTGTAGCAGACTATTTAAAGATTATATACCACTCGCAGCAGACTACATAAGATGCATACATAAGACAAGACAAAATTATCTTGATAATGGTAAATTGCATAAGGCATAAACAAAACATTTTGCGTAATATCCTGAATAAGCAAGAAATACTGCATGATAAATGAGACATACTCTGTTATGTATGAGTCTTAGTCCATAATGCGGGCGTAAGACATAATCTATGGTTCATAAGGAAAATATTATCCAAAATGATTAAGGAAGACATACTGTATAATGGCTATCTATGACGTATAGTACTCCATCGTACTTTATCCCTCTACTAATGCACTGTCCAACGCACGCCACTCACCCTCCTGAATATCTAGGCTCCGATTATACAAAGGAACATAAAGTCGATACTGGCACAGACCCACACTCCCTCCTCTGCCTCAGCTTCGTAAACTGTCAGATCATACCAAGACTGCTGACGGAGGCTTACAAAGCAGTCTAATGAATGTGGATGAAATGGTGTGGAGACACAGGGAGCTACTAACAGTGTGTGGTGGTTTAGAATGTACAGCGGAAGCTTCAAAGACAGAACAGCTTTTGTGATCTGGATTCCTACTTGGGCAATAGACAAACTGAGGAAAACTGGGGAGAACCAGAAGAACTGGTTGATAATGGATTTCCTACAAGCGGGCACCTCAGGGCATCTATCAGTCAGTGGAGCGGAGGGTGTCCACAGTAACTATCTTTAATACGCCACTGAGAGCCAGTATCGCTCCACTGATCATGTGCAGCGCCAGTCTCATCCTTAGGCCTCGTATGACAGCGTCATACGAGACTTTCAGCATAACGTGTCGCACGAGAAAGAAAAAGAATATCCCTTCGTATGAAGACGCTAAAGTTATTTGCACCACAAAAGAGTCTATTAATGGTCAGAATCACGAAGAAAACAGACCTCGATGCTTTCATTGTTTCTTGGCGGTTTCATCCATCCTGCCTCATCATGGTGGGTGAGGGAGGGAGGGATGGAGGGAGAGAAGTCATCAAGGTAATGAGCGGTGTGCACCTGCCAGGTGAAGGGTTGATGACACCTAAGGGAAGGTGGAAGCCACAGGATCATTCACCTACCGACCCCCCAGTGGCCAGGCAGGATGTGCCGCATCACACGTGATGCCCAGTTATGCCAACAGCCCCCCAAGCAGCCATTAGGCCAGGCAGTCTCCCTGAGTAAGCCATCTGTTTTCATCTCCCTGAGAATAACTGGAGTCTGATGAGCAGCATGATGAAGATGATGATGCTCTCCTGTAAATGTCCAGACTTGTTGCTGCGCCATCACCACACTGGAGTTGTCTTCTGCTTGGGCATCAACCTGTATCACTACACCGTTTCATTGCTGGTGGCATCCTTCCTCTGTTGGCCTGCCATTATCTCAGAGGTCCCTCGTCTTCCTCTGTTGATGTGCCGCCATCTTCCAGCCCCTCGTGTTCCTCTGCTGGCGCGCCATCATCTTCGGGGAGCTATGTTGATGAATCACTATCAAGAGTCACGTTTCCCTCGCCGTGCTAACATCACGTCCCGCTGAGTTCCTGTCTTAATATTCCAATACTTGTAACGATTTGTGTTCTTGTGCTGGTGTTATATTATGTACGTCGTAATGGCCTTCCGTTATATAACAGCGCTATTGGACTATTGCTATCTGTTGGTTCACCATTACGTAGTCAGTGGATTATGAGTTCCCGTCTGGAGACCTGTTATTCAGTGGGATGGTCCATGCTGGTGACTCATTACCCACTGCATACGTATACTGGCATTACAGTGTTAATGCTCCCGCCATTTCGATGCAATGGTACTGAGGGACTCTGCAGTTCCTGTTTGTGTTTATTATAGCTCAACGACTGATAAGGTCAGCAGGTTACGACTCAGCGTAGGTACAGATCTTCACCCTGATCTTGGCTGCGCCATATTTTACAAAGTCTAATGATGAGTGATTAAGGCAATGAGGTATGATAATTCGATACCATGGGATCAGGTGAAATAAGAGTTCAGACGCATAACAATTTCTTACAGTGAATGATGCACCAGTTGCATTATCTTCTTAAATCAGAAGGTTGGAGGTCGAATCACAGGATCAGTTCGAATTAGGCGCGACATCGGGATGGGTGAGCACCTTGCTCGAGTGCAATCTGTCGCTGTTGCTTCTTCGGGAGTATGAACATAAAGAGCATCAATGAATACCCAACACTCCCTGAAGAAGGAAAGAATTTCTATTGTCCTAAGCATTTCCTTCGAGGCAGTGAGCAGGTCCTCCTTTAGTGTGCAGGAGAGAACCAAGCGTCCACCGTGACCTCAGGGTACGAGTCTTCCTTCCCTCATCATCATAGACTTTCGTAAGGAGCAAGCTGGTGTGAGTTTCATGGACCACATGTTCTGCACAAGACCCCGCAGGCGTGAGTCCTGCAGAACATTTTGCACGAAATGGGAAGCACAGGGAGGCAGGCAGGATTAGTCCTCCCTCTAAATACATCAGACGATCATTGATCAGCGACTACAGGGAGATACACCAGACGATCACTGTTCTGCTGCTACAGGGAAATACATCTGACGATCACTGGTCAGCAACTACAGGGAGATGCACTTGACAATCGTTGGTCAGCAGTTACAAGGAGATACACCTGACGATCACTGGTCAGCAGCTACAAAGAGATGAATATACTTCGCTCAAGTTCTTTGGGTGTTGAAAATAGGCCCGTTTCCAGGATTTTGTCGAATTAGAATAAGGGAGGATGAATTCCGTCCTCTCTTATTAATGGATATCCCTGGTGTAGCGGTTAGCGCTGCTGATCGTGGCACATTCACGGGCCTCCTGGTGGTCGAGCGCATGGGTTCGAATCCCTGTTGAATCCCTGTTGCAGAACAGTCTACAGTCTAACTAGCTGTTCATCCTCCCCAAGGGTAGTTCGATGAAATGGGTACTTGGCTTAGGTTAAGGTATGTATACTTATCGTTAATGGGACGGCCTTGATCGGGGCATTCAGTTACCAGAGCCGTCTCAGCTGGCGTGCAACTTTTCCCAGAGACTGAAACCTCACCTG
The DNA here is from genome assembly GCA_032361385.1 of Panulirus guttatus. NCBI lineage: Eukaryota > Metazoa > Arthropoda > Malacostraca > Decapoda > Palinuridae > Panulirus > Panulirus guttatus. Next base: position 9,296 of record JAUUDW010626451.1, read on the forward strand.
TCGTCACTACGTACAAAAGGAGAAGAAATGTGAATAACAGGCACCAAAACAACCGGAATTAATGTATTCAAGTATTGATGTCCTAAACTGTTTCTAACCACAGGTGTTTGTAGAAGTTTTTTTCTGTTCCCATTTCCCTCTGGATACCGTACCACACAGGGTAAGTGGAGCGTTCCCGCCTTACTCTGCCTCCAGGGTTGGTTTGGTGGATTCCAGTTATGCAAAATCATTCCCTCCAAAAAAGAAAATAAAAGTGCATGTGGCCTCGGACGTCTGGGGCGTTCAGACAACATCCTACAATTCATTGTTTGAGGGAAATGTGAGAGTTATTGATGGTATATTACCGTAGATAGGAAGTGCTGATACCAGGCAAAAAAGATAGGTATGTTGAGTGTATTGCAGACATAATAGAAGGGATGTGGAACACTTGACTAGAATAGAATCTGGAATGTGAGACCTGCTTGTTAGAAAGCGTAGTATTGTCTGTGAGTGAAGGTGCACTGGCTCAACTGAAAGAATGAATAACTTTATAAGTTTTTCCGTCAAATTACTAAATCTTTTTCCCTTTTATGTTACAGAAACGTGATTGCGGTCGATTATTTTCCACGGATGGTCACATCCTTCTACCAGCCTCGAGCAGAATTAATTTTTGGGTCTGGGGCCATTTGACTGTAGTGCAGGTCTGGAAGAGAGCTGCAAGCTGTTAGACGCCTCTTATAAGACAACAAGAATCTTATCTTGTCAGGTTCCAGACTTATACCCACATTCGAATCAAGAAAGAAATTTTCTTCTTCAACTCGAGTGATGTTCAGTCACTTTATCCACCGCGCTATATGCTGTGGTATGAGCAGAACATTACAGGCACTCGACAGACTTACGTGCATAGAATCAGACAGTGGTAGTTAAGGAGGAGGATGGGTCGGTCTGGTGGTGTTGGGTTTGTGTCTTACTGCAAAGGATGGTCTGGCCTTATCATTGTTGGTGGTCGACTGATCAGGGTCGGCAGGAGCTTAATCCTGTTGGTCATTTTCGACGTTTCTTTTCGTTCTACTCTGCCAGAACGTGGCAGCAGGACTCTCCCAAGGTTCTACTACCATTCTCATCTACTTCTGAACTTCTTGAATTTTCGTAGAACATCACGTGACTGGTTATCGTTGCAGGTCGACAATTATAGCGACTGGATACTCCCAGTTTTTATCACAAGCTATTTGCATAGGTTAGGAAACCATGTGCAGTTCCCCGGTTTTGCTTCTTAGCTGGAAATAAATATTAGAAGATGTAGCAACTTACATATAAGCTCCTCTGATGGTTTGTTAGACTCCAGTCAAGTAATCATCCTAATGATCGTGATTCAGGGCTGATTGACGTTTCCGTCGGGATCTGGTCTCACAGGCCAGTGATGTTTTTAGTACAGATCTACGGAGACTACAGTGATTACCAACAGATGAGAAGATGGCTGCATCTGGTTTACTATCGGAAAAAAATCAGTTGAAGCCACGAGGAAGACAGACGTCCACAACTTGTACGGAGCAAAGTGCAGCGTAAAAAGACCGAATTACTGTCCCAGATACTAATATATTCGTCTCCACCTCGCTAGTTCGAGTTACCTTTGATATGATCAAAATTTTCTGGAAATAATTCGTTCAATTCATCACAGGTACTTTTGACGACGTCACCTTTCACTACGATGTCAGTATCGTGCTGTATGTCAGGTCTCAAACGTTACTCTCATTTCACTTTTTTTTTTAAGTTGGAGGCTCCAGTCACGGACAAAAGTCAATAACGAGGCCAGGCCTTAACTGAAATGTAGAGAGAATTAATGAGAGGAAGAAATTAATGAAAAAAAGAGGAAATGGAGAATCTGTCTTTGATAAAAGGCCAGGTCATAGTTGTCTGGAAAGACATGAGGAAGTAGAGAGTTCCAAGTCTCCGAGGTGTAGGGAAAGAAACAGGTATCAAAATGACCCTCTCGTCAGTTGTCAAAAGTCATAGAGTAATTACGTAATGAATCAGCTTGCCGAATAGTCGAGCCCAAGTAAGCTGTCACATTTGATGACGATGTTAGATGTTAAGTTCTGATTCCCTACAACTTGAATTTTGTGAAAAGGGTAACGATATTAGGCACCATATACCTGCAACACAGAAGTCTCGTATATAAGTACACACACA